>JAQJVL010003171.1:0-67806 GCA_035578905.1 Stictocephala bisonia | reverse complement strand
CTATCAACTCGCACTACTATAGTTTGGCCGCTTTGATTGCGAACTTATTGAACAATCTGTGTGAGAGAGATAAAGCTAGTCATTAAAGTGAGATAGAAATTTAGTATTCTCCCACTACTGAACCGACTTGCAACATTTCGTTGTCATGGATATGCAGGAGGAAGCTTCGTCTATTACGTTATCGTGCTAGGTGACCACTGGCGGGCAAGGAACGTGGAGAGAACTGCAACGTAGTACAGCTGAAACGTCGCATAAGGGGAAATGGACTTGAGATAGGATAGGAGTGAGGAATCAGGTTTGTGTATGGTAGATTGAACATAACATACAAATAAAGGTAGTGAAGGAGATGAAAAGCCACGCGCATCGTAACCCACCACCAATTCTCCAGCTCATTATATCCACTGTCCCCACTCCCAACACTGCCCCTCATGCCAACTAAAGATAGAGTTGTGGAACACTCCCCCTGTTGCTGGAACCCCTTCATGCGCTAAATGTACCACGCAGATCACTTTCTACCGGACATAATTATACCATAGACCTTCTATTATACCTATAGTTGTAATAAAAGGTTTATGCTACTACAGTACTACCTTACATCACAATATCTAATTTATTGCGTCAAAATTTATTAATTCATTATAATTTAAACACAAACAGAACGTCTTAATTTGTATTACTAATTAAACTGGTTGGTTATTTTTTATTCTACTCATTATTACCTAACTCATTTACTCTTTGCCAATTGTGGTTATATTTTTTGGCTTGATGTCAAGCCCGTTATAAATGCTGTCATCAATTTCATTGCAACTCTGACTGTTGTGTATTTTTATTATTTAAATGGATAAATGACAAAAAATAGTCTTAATTATACTTATGATAAGTAATAATAATTTAAAAACAAACATTGTTAACTTTGCAAATAAGATTTACGAATAATCACTGGACCAGATAAATAAAGGGAAAGTCAGACGAAAGTTAAACAAGTAACTGTTCAAGTAATCGAAGCATTCAAAGCTCGGACTACTCAATCGGACAAAACGCCACCGATTGTCCGCTCAATTAATTCAACGGCATTGTTTTAAATTTCGTGAACTGCACGAGCGTTTTGTCGGCTTGGCGGAGACGTTTCCGTCAGGCGTTCAGTAGATCAAATGCGTCTGGAGCATATAACTGTAAACATAGTTCTATGTTTATAGAACTATGGTCTGCATGTGTCAAATCGGCGCGCGTATCTTCTGCTTACGGATTGCACCTAGCGGCAACAATTTTCTGCCGCACCTTTCTACTTCCTCACCATTCAATGCAGTCTCAAAGAAAGACAACTAGTGTACAGTTTGTGCTGTTTGAAATATATATGAAATATATGAAAAAATGTTTGACACAGAAAAGTTTATCTGTAAAGTGGATATTTATAGTTTTACAAATGGAATTGGGCCGGAAATGAATAGTATTGGACATGTTGTGCATCTAATATTTATCACTGTTTAATATTAATGTAATTTATAGTTATATGTTACACCACTGTACATGTGTGGGTGGGCCAATACTACTGTGTATGAGTCAATATGAGGCCTAAAAATGAACTCTAGTGTCACAGCTGTTTCTTACTTTTGTTTACACTTAGAGACATTTTTAAAGTCAACTGCTCCGACTGTATTTACTGATTAGCTTTGTTTATTTTGGGGTTTTATTTCTGATAGATGTGTGAAACATTATTTTTCTTTTGTCTGGTGAAATTGTTATGGACTTATGTTATTTTAACATCATGTTTGTATCATATTTTGGAAAACAGGGAAGGGAGGGGGAGAGCATTACCTATTTAAATACTTGTGACGTCAAATCACCCGATCTCTTACAGCCAATAGGAATGCTACGCTGTGTACTCCCTGCCATAGAAACTACAGTCCGCTTTAAAGGTGCGTTGGCGTGACTGATAGCTGATGGTGGCTGGTAGCGTAGCTGTAAAGTGTGAATAAGTCCCTGGCCCTGTGTCGAGGATCTGATTAAAGATTTAAATTTAAATAAAGAATACTCTAACGTTACTGTCACAACCAAAGAGACGAAGAGAGATATGTGGGCTGTTAAGCGCAAAAAAAAAAAAAAAACATTGAGCGGTAAAACGCTAATACTGTTGTAAACGAGGTCTTTCATGACACCGGTTTAGGAATCCTAGTCTGCATCTTCAACCCTTGGGGAACGAGTGGAGCTGGAAGAGGATTGGACACTACTCCAGTGCACCAACCTCCATCAGGTAGCCTGAAGAACTGTTCTGGGACAGCCTTAGGGAGGGCCATGTTACACAGCAGTCACCATCGGCACCGCCTAGATCATTGCGCCCCATCCCTGCGCGTGTAACCACCCGCGGGGCCAATCCAGGTCTTCCAGGAAGGATTAGAATGGCAGATCATTCACCTATAGGTGATCGAGGCCTTCCCTTGGAATCGAGAATTTCTAGAATCTTCTCCATGTTGACCATAGCTAGTTCCAGAACCTTGTGAGGTTCCACATCTGGTCATATAAAGACACCCTTCGGCCAACTTGACAGTGTGTGAAGAGCTAGTGACAGCCAGTGAAGAGTCATTGAGTGACAGAGTCAGCCCCAGTGGATGTGACAGTAACAGTCTAGTGATAGTGACAGTATACCGAGCAGTTTCGGACACTAGGTGAACAGAGTGATAAGTAATGTAAATATTAGTGATACATTTATGAGTCGAAATAATGTATAAGAAATAATTTAAGTTTATAAATATTTCATTGTGTGATTTAAAACTTGTAAAAGAAACAATTAGAAGCCAGAAGTGGAATCGCCTTATTTGTCCTGGATTAGCCCCGCGGGCGATTACCCACGCAGGGATGAGGCGCAATGACCTAGACGGTGCTGATGGTGACTGCCGTGATCCGTAACAATATTATAACAATACAAACTGAAGATATAAGTCACAACTCAAAGGACACTATTTTCACTGCTAATGCCACCTCTTAAGGACGAGGAAGGGATGACTCTTTTTTTAATTTTATTTTAAAGAGGTAATGGGTCAGCATTAAGTGATGGTTACCTTTTGATCTATGGGGGTAGGGGTTGGTAAAAGAATATAAAATCTGAATTTTTAGCGTACGGGGTGTGACATTTAGGTACATTACGGATTGATAGGATGGCCAGGAGTTAAACGTGCAGAGTCAATTTTATAGAAAGGCTTGGAACGAGCTATTCAGACTTCTGGCTGATCAGAAAGAACCAGTCTACGGGTGGGTGAGCTGAAAGCTCAGTTGTTTTTAAAAAACTAAATTTAGTGCCTTCATATAAAATATATTTGATACAGTAAGAAACTGCTGTAGGTGATAATTGGATGTGAAGGTTAGACGTCTGCAAAATTATTAGTTCGGGTTAGCAAAATATGTGTTTTTGATGTTATATGCAGCTTGATGGTTGGGAGATGAAATTACAATTTCATGACTGAGAAAATGTTCTGGGAAGTAGGTCAGATAGAATCGGCAGAGGAGTTAGTACAGGGATTAGTGTGTGTGTGTGGAGGATAAGAGGATTCAGTGAGGGATGGTTTTGTTCGCGTCCACATCAATCCCTTAGCTTCACGTATCCCATTAGTGGTGCTAAGGGAACGACAATTTTAGTAGGCAATCTGACACTTGTGTGATCTCCCAGCTACAACAGCTGCCAACAAAAAAATGTCAGGTAAAGTCCATCCTTAAAACAGTGTTGATATCCATTAAAGGAACATTTGAAACATGAGATGTAAATGTTTCTGCAACTTATAATTCGCGAGGTTTACCAAAGCACTTGACCAGGCGATGCGCAGTAACCTAATTGGAGCGGGGGGAGCCGCCGAGTCAGTCTGTGCCACATGGTAAATAAAAATTAAAAATAAAATAATCGGAAATTTAAATTGTTGTATACAACCTGGCTTAACCTTGTTATTGTTAATAGATAAATAATAAATAAGTGTGACAATCACTACTAATTAATTAATTAATTAATGAGGCGTTCTTTTTTATCTATTTATATATTGATTATATCATAATTTGATTTATATGCAAAATAATGTGCCAATTTCCAGAGCAGACTTTGCAAAGACAGCATAATATGTTGCTTTTTTTTTAGCAATAAGAGGTTTTAATTCAAACTAAAAATGCAATTGACTTTTCTGATTGGCCGTTATAATAAATGTAAACAAACAAGAAAGTAGGCGAAAATAAATGTTTTTCTACTCAGAGAGGAAAAACTGGCAACAAGAGATCAGTCACATGGTGGAGGGGTATAATCACCACAGTATAAAACACCACTTTGTTATAACAGTGGTGGGACTGAGACTGCCTTCCCCTCCACTTCTACTATTATTCCCCTCATGTGTAGGCCAAGTGCCTCGGTAAGCCTTGCGAGTTATATTTGTATTTGTTTATATAAACATCTGTTGTATTTCATTTCTTAATGATAGTGTTTACTGAATTAAACTTTTGCATTAGGTCAAAAAGTAATATGCTGTATGAAATGTTGGTATATAAGTTAATTTAACATTAAGATATACACTAACATTTCATACAGTACATTAATTTTATAATGAATGCAATGCAATTATGTCAATGCTATTTATATTATGATCCCTTCATCTTAAAAGTTGTAGCGTTGACTCCCGGGAAGGTTTTTGGTGTGGTTTTATTCACATCCTACTCTAGGGCTCCCACCACTGGAAAGTTTCAATATTGTTCTTATGTCGTTATTTTATTAATTAATTAATCATCAGCTGTAAAACAAATGAATTTAATCCTTTTGAAACACACCCAAGTGGGGTATCAGGTTAAAGGTATTTTTCTCTGATTCCTAATATACCATCAGATTTTAGAAAAGCTCCACTGCCCCAAAAACCAAAATTCATTGTGATACAGTCCAAATGTCTCAGCAAGGCCACAAGCCGAGATCCACAAATGGGGCTGTACAGTGTCTTGCGAGGCCGTAGATCGAGCTTCCCCACGAGGCCAAAGGCCAAGTTGCACAAAGGGGCTAAATGCATAGCTCCAAGTGAGGGTGCAGGCCGAACTTCCTTCATGAGTGCAGGGAGTGACAGTATTGGCATGCGAAGTTACCATAAATAAACTAAAACAATACTTTTAAAATGTTAATCCCGTAGGAAGGCTTAGGTAAACAGCTAGTACAACAATAAAAATACAAAAATAAAATATTTGTGCTTGTATTTTGGTATATTTGTGCATTTTGTACTTGTATTGTAGTATAGTTTTGTTTATATTGTAATACATAAGAATAAGAATAATTTTTATTTCCTTTAGATATACATATATACATTTTCAACATAGCTTATGTAATTGTAACAACAACAACAAAAATAAATAAAATAGCACATAAACCAAAACAAAGCAATCTTATATCTTAAAATTTAAGAAAATGCATTCCTAAAAAAAAAAAAAAAAAAAAAAAAAAAAAAAAAAAAAAAAAAAAAAAAACTCAAGATAACCTTGCTCTAATAAAAAATATAACAATAAAAAAAATCTTAAATATTGAGTTTTTTATCTTAAGGAAATAACTAGGGTCTCTGAAGGCAAAAGCCTGTATAGAGGTTCCATCAATTAAATTAAATGTTTTGCGCTTAAGCTCAAACTAAAGATAAAAAAAAAAAAAAAAAAAAAAAATAATAATCTGTCTTCCCATAACTAAATATTAAAAAAAAGTAATTATATATTTGCTTACTTTATATAAACCTGACTATTTATAAAGTTATTAAACTTAACTAACATATTTTATATTGAAAAGCTAAATTCAATACTGAATCACACACACACTTGTTATACAAACACATACAGTAATTCTTTTGATTCACTCTTATCTGAAAAGCTATACATTTTATTTTTGTACATTAAAAGAAAATAATAAAGAAAAAAACCATTCCTCTACAATATTCAAATAAAAATGTGCATAACTAAATTTACATAAAATACACTATTTACAGGACAAAAATATAATCATTATATTTTAATGTGTAAATAACTAAAGCGAAATACTTTATACAGAATATTTGTGTTGTGTGATACTCACTTGTACTGAATACAGAATACTCGTAAACATTGGTATAGGTCCGGTTCAGTCGATTAAATCCTTTCAGCTACAGGAGATCACTTGATATTTTTATTTTCATTAATATCTAACGACTTTTGGAGTTTTTTCCAAGTGTACAAGACAGCTTTTATATAATTTTTAATTGGTAAATGGTAGCTGACAAAAACCATATGTTATAGTTACTAATACATTTTACATTTCACTGATTTTATATAGACATCCACATAATACATTGATCAACACGTTTCTACACAGCTTACTATCCTTATCTATTTTTAAATTTGAAATATTAAAACTACTAACTGTTGTTTTAAAGTTATTTATTAGCATTGTATTGTTCATGATATGTAGATAATATTTGGAGATTTCCAATGCTTAAAGTGTTTAAGAAACAAACACAACGTTTCGACAGGTATAACAAACTCCTGCCATCAGTTGTACTTACTAACTTGGCCTACATCTAAAACATTTTTTCCCCCTTAACCCATACTAAATCAGAACATACTTAATACTACACGCTAGATACTAAAGATTACTGTTGAAAGTCAAAAGTTCTTAAAAAACTATCACACATAACACAATTATACAAAATATAATACACAATATGAAATACAAAAAAAGTAAACTATGAAAACAGTCAACAAAACACAGAGCAAGTTATTAAATAGACCAAATACTCAATGACATACAAAAATAAATGCATAATATAACAAAAAATCAACAAAGAATAGATCAGGTTATTAAACAGGCCAAATATTCAATGAGACACGAAATAAATGCAAAAATATGACAAAACTCAACAAAACATAGGGCAGGTTATTAAATAGAAAAAATATTCAACTTATCCAACCAGCTTCCAATTCCACTGAGGCGTGGGAAGAAGTTCTCGCACCACTACACATACGAGATTAACTCACCACGACCGTCAAAGACGAACTCAGTTGATACCTTAATAAACACTCAAAGCATTGGAAATCTACATATCACAAAACTACTAAATAGTTTAAATATGTAGGAGGTTGAGGTTACCATTGGCACCATTTATAGGCGGGTCACCTGAGTGACCCTTGTCCCTTCCTTAACTTCCTAACTATTCTTCCCCTTATCTTTCCTCATTATGCTTGCTGTATCAGTAAAAACTTAACTGTATTGCTGCTACAATACTGACTTGCAATAGCAATAAATAATACCTGCCTGAAGATCTGCATTAAATGGATATATTGTTAATATCTATTTCACTTCAATGGAGTATTATGACTCACCTACTCGATCCTACACACAGGCGTCTGCCCATGTAGGCTTTTTCCTTAAGGACGAATTACATGTTAATATATGATTATTATTCATTATTAAGACACTGATCGTCAAGATTGGACGGATATGAGGGTGAATGAGTGTAGTTTTATGTGGAATCCGAAAACCATGTAGTGTGTTGGTCTGATTTTCAGCTAACTGACAAGCCTGACTCTCAGTTCTCTTCCCTACCCAACATCTGAACCTTGTCTACCATCCAACATGGACCCCCAGGCTTCTCTAGTAATGTCCACGTCAATGGCAACCATTGGTGGACGCCATGTCGGTATTAAGGGGACAGAGCATGGAATATATCGCCTACAATCTCCTCAACACATTTTACTTACTTTATATTAATTTAATTTTACATTACTATTTCAAATGTAATTTATAAACATATTTTTGCTATTTTTTCTATATTGCAATGTTAATTTTTTTGGGGGGAAACAACAATAAAGAATCATTTAGTTCCAGTAGATTACAAAATAACATTTCATTAGAGCTTTAATCATTTAACTAATTGAATGGTTAATAATCGAGGACAAAGACTAACTGACTCTAATTAGCCATTCTTTAGAAACTATTCAAATCACTTAGTTTAATTGGTAAGCAAAATGTTTTTCAGAGCCAAGTATTTATTGTAAATATTACTTGGTTTCTAGATTCAGTATGGATAGAAAATTCCTCTCTTGTATTTTTCCGTTAAATTTTATATGCAGATTTTTTGCACTTTCCCATTTCAATGCTGAGTTCAATAATTTATCAAAATTTTGGGTCTTTTATTCCTTTTTATTTGTGACTTTTATGAGTTCGCTGTCTATTTTTCAGCTAACTTCAGACTTATCAGATGAAACTAACACAAAACTTTTCAAGTTTGTGTCTTTTATTCGAATCGCATCCCCAACTGTCACCCGCGCATCAATATGTATTGTATTTATTATCAAATACAAAACATTCCTGCATTTTATTGGCTGCATTTCAGACATTGAGAGAGTTATTCAGAGAGCATTACACATCCCATTGTCAAAAGAGCTGTATGTGAAATTTCAAGCCATCACTATATTTTTCATCATGGCTGCTGTTGTAATTCATGGCTTCTTATCATTTACACTTGGCGGTCCAACATCTGCTATTCTCAGTACGTTTGTGATAATCTCTTACCTCGCCCAAGTTCAATTTATTTGTTGTGTCTTGCTTCTAAATCAATACATAAAACTAATAACAACAAAAATTGACCAGTTAAGCCAAATACAAATCAGTTCACCATCCTTGCAATATATTTCTGAAGCAAATTTTGTATCTAATGTCGATAATTGTAACTGGAGAAATTATCTTTTAGAAGAACAAAAACAAGAACAAATAATCAGTATAAGTAAGGAACTTATCAGATATATCAGTATCATCAAGGAAGATCTCAGTTCATATTTTTCATTCCCTATTCTACTTGTCATAGCTGACAATTTATTAATCACAACATTCAACTTGTATATGTTAATCAAGACCATGTCAATTACTTTTAATTCTGAAGAGCTTGTTAACCAGCTAAGTTACTTGTACACAGTTTCTATCAATGTAATTCAAGTGATCTTTATCGCATTCCCTTGTGCAAGCGCAGGTAAAGAAGTGAGTATTTAATTTGAATTTAAATTTATTAATTTCAAATACATAGTGTACATTACAGTTTTTGGATGATTAGCTCTATAGCTTAATTGGGCTATTTAAGAGCCAAGACTATTATTTAATTGGACTATATTATACAAATAGTCTTATTCAATGTACATGTGAAAACTAATTTAAGATAATAAAAACAATATAAATCTTTTTCTTTCTTAAATCTTTTAAGGAATGCACAGTTTTGCTGTAAAAGAGTAACATGCATGAGTATGACCCAAAGTAGTAAAGGCGCAAATTGTTGTTTTTTTGTTGGTGTATTTTTAAAGTATAATACCAAAGGGTTGTAATTTACAAATAGAATATTAACCCTTTTGGTCCTAGGAATTTCTTGAGTAGTATGTCTAAAAACCCCAGTCTTCTGACACAGATTATCTCTCAGGATCCCAGGGCCAAATTAGGAAATTTTCAGTGTTTTAGTAAAACATTTATGTACAATTTATTTATAATCAAATTTTTATCATTTTTTTATTATGCTTGTAATAACATAATCTACACACTAATGTAATAAAAATTATGTTTACTCATCACAGGGAAAATACAGTAATTTAAGAATTTAAAAAAAATTAATTTTTTAAAAATTTTACAATTCATCCTACAATAACAATATAGGAAAAAATCCCATGGCATTTAAATGTATTTACCTATAAATATAACATATATACAAAAATTCTATTTAAAATAAACACGTACGACGCTGTGAGCAAAAGCAGCTAACTGACGAATCTGTCTAATTGCATTGCGTCATAGTCACCTAAATCAATGTTCGTTGTTTCTTGTACGCTGTGACTGGCTATATAATGTTATTTTAACACACTAGTGTGATAAAACAGTTATTTCTGAACATCACAATATAAACATATTTCAAGTTGATAACGAAATATAATTTTTATAATTTTTTTTCTAAACCTCCGATTCTTGGGTAGTTATTCGTGATCAGCTTTGATACTAAATGTAATCAGCTTGGCTAGTGTGCATGATAAACTTGGGTATTATCCGTGACCAACTTGGGCAGCATCCTTGATCAACTTGTATAGCATTCGTGGTCAACTTGGGTGGTACTTGTTATCAGCTTGTGAAGTCACACGTGAGTAACTTGGGTAGCAACTGTGTTCAGCTTCGGTAGGCAGCCGTGATTTCAAATTGGGTGACAGCCTTGATCGATTTGGGAAGCACTCATGATCAACTTGGGTAGTAACCGTGATCAGCTTGGGTAGTATCTGTGATTAATTTTGTTAGCCGACTGCGATCAACTTGGGTGACAGCTGTGATGAACTTGGGGACACCCATGATTAACTTAGGTAGCAACCGTGATCAGATTAGGTAGCATCCATGAGCAAATTTGGTAGCCAACCGTGATCAACTTGGGCGACAGCTGTGATCAACTTTGGTAGCACTCGTTATCTTTTCAGGTAGTCTCCTGTGACCAACTTGGGTAGCGCTCATTTTCATCATGGGTAGCAACAGTGATCAGATTGGGTAGACACCCATGTTTTCAACTTAGGTAGCAGTTGTGTTCAGATTGAGTAGCACCCGTTTTCAGTTTTGGTAGCAACCGTGATCAGATTGGTTAGTAACCGTGATGAGCTTTTGTAGCAACTCGTTATCAACTGGGTTAGCAGCAACAGTTTTAGGCTGGGTAGCACCAGTGATCAATTTGGCTAGCAACCGTGATCAGCTTGGGTAGCACCCATGATCAACTTTGATAGCATCCATGATCGAATGAGGAGAAGGGGGTTTGTAACTGCGCAGCTAGTTTCTAATAAAAAGCAGTCATGCGGCATGCCTTTCACCATGAAAACAATAGTATATTTAAAATTCAAAAGGATTGTCCGTTTACAATAATCCATAACCTTATAAAATAATATTTAAATATTCTCACAATATCAGCCTGTCTAAAAATACACGAGTATCCAGCAAAGTTTAAATGATATCAGAATTTAAAAATATAAATACTCAATTCTTTTTTTTTTTTTTTAATCACTACTAGTGCATAGTTAGTTTGAACTTGAAAAGAAAAGGGAAAAGAAAGCAGCATAACTGGTAGACTGTAAACAATAAACACACACAATACAAGAGTAGATAGTTTGTTGAATATTTCTGGGTCACTGTTCCCTACTTCAATCACTAAACTTAGTGAGAAGAACTCCTTCCCAAGCCCTGTTTGTTAAAAGACAGTCATTTTTTAGTGGTGATTAAAATATGTTCTAATTAACTTTTATTATTTAATAAAAATGAGAGTCTCTTATTAAAAATTTAATCATTTTAGATTCAATAGAATTTTAGGGTTGATCACTCATATCTGACATAGCGTAGAGATTCTAGTGATGACCCTTGTGTTAATCACTTATACCTCATATGGCATGGATAAGTTCTGACTAAGTAAGGCGTAATCTAAAATTCAAGACAAAATCACCAGCTTTAGTCTTATCTTTGAGGATTAAGAAAATGGTCAAGAGATGTGTTTCACAAAACCATAAACTGCAATGAGCAGAAATATTTATCCTCTGTTAAATTTAATGTTACTCAATGAACCGATGATTCCTAAACTGAGAAACAATTACTAATTCAGACTGCACAAATTATGTAGATTAGTTTTTTAAATCAACCAAATATTAATTTACAAATATTTATTTTGTATGTACATCACTTTTCTGTGGCCAGAGTTACTAGTTTATTTAAATTACCTTGTTCAGATCTAAAATATTGGCAAAATTTATTAATAAGCAATATTAGTAACCAGGATCAGATGAAGAATGCTGAAATCTTTGATGATACTTGTTTTTATCAAGAACTATAATAAATAAATACAGAAGCATAGAATGAAATCCGTTTTTCTGATTGACCATGTCACTATAATTGATATATAAAAATCTATTACTTACAACAACTTATTTTAGGTTCGATCAGCAGCAGCCTGTATTCACAAGTTACTGAACAGGAGGAAGGTCTACAGTGAATCTGATACAGTAAGTTTACCTTAAGATTTATCTTAAGATTTATATATGTTTGGTAGGCAAACATGAATGTAGCTTTGTATTTGTACTCACAAAAGAAATCTTATTATAACAGTGTAACTAATATCAGCATAATCATTTATCTGGAGTAGGCTATAACGCACACGCATTAGCTTATTTGATTTATTTGTAGTTTTGTGACTCTAATAATTGAATTGATTTCTTAGAGGTGCAGGTTTAAATACTGAGGTGTCATTGACAGTGGCGGCTTTTGACCTAGTAAAGTGAGGGTTCACACACCGGGAGTTTTGGGGTGTACGGAGTACCCCACAAGTAAAAGCGCACAATTAAAATGTTCTAAAAATTATACGCTTAAACATGCATTTTAAAATATTTTACAAGATATTTTAACGTAGTTAAAAACCATACTTAACCAAACAACAGATTTTAAAAGAAGTCGGAGTGGAGCACACGGCAAGTGTGCACCGCTGGCTTCTATTACAAGACGGCCCACCACCGCCTTCCAGACAGAACAGCTGATTAGGCCTTGCATATACGCTATGGAGCACAACCGGGACTGTGCGACAGTACTGCGAGATTAGCGGAAGCTAGCTGAAGGCGCCTCTTTGAGTTTTCTTACGTTTAAAATCACATATTTCGTAATTTCAATGTGTAAATAATTTAACCTAAACTTTAAATGTGGTTCATTTTCTTTTTCAAATCTCACAGGGGGTTCACGTGCTCATGTGCTCTTATGGAGTAGCCGCCACTGCTCATTGATAAGGACCTTGATCCAGTTTGTTTTAGTTTTACTTCAGTTTTAGTTTTACTTTAGTTTTACTTCAGTTACTTTACTCATATTTGATTTTTGGGGCATGTTTTAGTTTAGGGGGGGGGGAGGGGTAGGCATAGCCCGTTAACGTTGTCTCTTCCAAAATATGATCATACATCCAGCTTTAGGAGATAAACATCTTTAGTTTAAAAGCCCACTTGGGAATTTTGTTTTAGTGATATCTTTTTTTTATTTTCGGAACATTTTTTTGTTTTTTGGACAGAGACCTCATAATTATTTTCCTTTTCCAAATCTGATGGTATAATTGGATTCAGGAGAAAAATGGCTTTAGTTTGATACTCCATTTGAGTAGATAACATCAGTGTTAAAAAATTTTATATTAAAAAAATTATGTTTTTTGGCCCCTGATAGCCCAAATTTTAGAGTATGTAGGCTGAAATAAAAGGCAAATACCACTGACTGACTCATCGCTATAACTAAAAAAAGTACTAAGCCTATGGGATGAAATTTTGTAGAGCCAAAGGTCTTATGTTGTAGATGTGCAATAAGAAGGGATTTAAAAAAATTCTTAGTAAATCGAAGATGGCAGCCTTTTTAGTGCCAAATATTATAAATGCCAAAAACAGTGTTTCTCTAAATGGATTGTAGCGGCTAAATGAACGGTTCTACAGCAAAACTAATACCATTTTCTGTGTCAGATTTGAGATGATCTACAACTTTGGCCCTATGACATTTTGCTCTATCTCACCTCCTTCATCCTTAGGTAGAGCTAGATTTTCAATTTGTGCGTGTAAATCACATTGGTTAATTTACAGCCTCTAAGAGTAGACTTAGGGAACATTATCTAGGAGAACATACTGTATTAAATTGGAAAATATACAATTTAAACTGAACACTTGTATAACCAGGTGTTTTAGACATGGCTAAAACACAATATTTCACTGATTCAGAGTTAATTACCACACTTTGCACCCTCTAAAAGTAGACTTAAAATTTTTTCTTAATTATGAAACTTTGTTATGAAGGAGAACAAACTGTTTTCAATTGGAAAATTAACAATTTAGTTTTAAATCATGCATAGCCAGATCATAGAACATGGCTAAACATGGTGAGAAACAATATTTTATTGATTTAGAGTCAAATATAGTACTTTGTGCCCTCTAAAAGTAGATTACAGATTTCTCCAGACTTTGACATTTTTTATCTAAGAGAACAAACTGTTCTTAATCGGAAAATTTACAATTTCATTAGACCAAATGCATAGCCAGGTCATAGGACATGGCTAGAAACACAATATTTCACTAATTCAGAGTCAATTACCGTACTTTGCACCCTCTTAAAGTACACTTACAGATTTTTCTAGACTATGAAACTTTGAATAAACTGTTTTAAATCGGAAAATTAACAATTTAGTTTTAAAGCATACATAGCCAGATCATAGGACATGGCTAAACATGGTGAGAAACACAATATTTTATTGATTCAGATATAGTACTTTGTACCCTCTAAAAGTAGACTTACAGGTTTCTGTAGACTTTGAAACTTTTTTATCTAAGAGAGCAAACTGATTTTAATCGGAAGATTTACAATTTGATTAGACTAAATACATAGCCAGTTCACAGGACATGGCTAAATATGGCGAGAAACCCGATATTTCACTGATTCAGAGTCAACTACAGTAATTTGTGCACTCTAAAAGTAGACTTACAGATTTGTCTAGACTTGGACACTTTTTTATCTAAGAGAACAAACTGATTTCAATTGGACAATTTTAAATTTACTATTATATATATATATATATATATATATATATATATATATATATATATATATATATATATATATATATATATAAGCCATTTACCAATCATCACGATTTCTCCAAAACTATGGGTCCAATTGACTTGCAATTTGGTAAATAGGTTTATCTTGGCCCTTAGAGGCTCACTAAAAAAGATTTTCCTCTCTGTACCACTGGCCTCCAAAACTCCCATGGTACGCTTATGGAGCTATATTAATTGATTTATTTATTTAATTAACAGATGTTAAATAAAAACAAAAATTTAATACAATTGTGGTAAAATAAAAATAATTGAGTACAGTAATAAATTATACATAACATCAGCTGTTCTAAACTCACTCACTCATCACAAAATCTCAAAAACCACTCAAGGGATTTACACAAAATTTTAAAGGAAGTTAGCTTTAGTATCAAAGGGACCCAGTAAGAAAGGATTTTTCAAAATTCCATTCCTAAGGGGTACAAACAGCAACTCAAAATTTCCTTTTTTCCATAAGAATAACATTGGGTTGATTTCAGTAAATTATAACAGCTGTTTTGTAAATAAATAAACATGTTCATTTTGTATGTTTGACATTATCCTATTGATGCATTAAGAGCTGCCGTCACTATTTATAGTCCGATCCGGTTATTTTTTATACTAAACTAAAGCAGAATAGTTATATTTATCATTCCTCTATGCCGTTTCATTTTCGTAATGTTCCAGTTTCACGAAAACATGTGTTCCCCGTTCATTGACAGCTGACTGGCGGTAACCAACTTTACCGTTTTTTGTTTTGTCGTGCTATAATAATCACTTTTTTGTACATAAGAGCTATTGTTATATATCATTCTTTTCAGTATGAAATTTGAAATCTTTTGTATATCTTGGAATTTCTATAATAACTTATTATAAAAAACTGTGGGAGCTCAAAAATGAAAAAAAATTGGAAAAAATGTTTTATAATACTTACACGGTGATATCTTCAAAAAAAGTTGTTTAAGTTTTTATTTTTACATCTTATATAGAATTTAATTTTGAACATTTTGATATATAACATGTTATATATAAGGCATTGTTTCAATTTATTATGTAATTATCAAAATAAGTCTACACGACAGCGAAAAATGGGCTATCACTGAGGGGAAAAATGATCATCACTTGTAGGGTTAATCTTCAGTTGTCAAACAAAAACAGTTATATTCTACTATTATTTGTGGTTAAAAGTCACATGCTGAGGCCAAGGTGCATCGGGCTCGGCGAGATTTGGAGTTGGCACAAAAGCGTGCAGGAGTGTCCCCTAGTTCATATATAAGATAAACATTTGTTACATGTGCAGATCTGTATAGTTTTGAAGGTTTTCTCAAGTTAGGTCATAAAAACCACTTTTCATCATTTTGTAGAAATGTTGATTGGATCAGAAAACAAGAAATGAATTGAATTATATCATTGGAGAGAGAAAGCCAATAATGAACATGCGCAAACCACACATGCTGAGCACTGAGGCCCAGACTGTACCACCAGGTTTTTATTTTATAATTTTTTATAACTGTGCAACTAATATATGTATAACAAAAAACTCCATGATTTTATATAAAGCTAACGGTGTGCATAGTAATTACAGAAAAACAAGTCAAAATACATTTAGAACAATGAACTACATAATCTGCTTTCTCTCTACTTTTTGTACTCTACAAATCCAAGTGACCAATCAAATGTGTGACTATGGGGAAGTGAGTTAGTGTTCTACTATCATCTGGAGTGAGGGTGTCTGTTGACGATACCTCAACTGTTTAAACTTTAAAAAGATAAATCTCTAGTTTAAACTTTGCTGAACTTGAGAGACAAGCTTTTCCTGACGGTAATCTCATAAATACTTCGTATGCAGAAAACTAAGCTCTGGTATATTTATGTTAAGGCTATTAACTTCTTTTCATTCAATTTAAATGTTGTTTGTTATTTATTTATACACCTGTGGCATTTTGAACATGATATTCACATCAGCAAACTTACCTTAGAAGACAAGTTCACTAACACCAGAACTTTTATGGTGTTACATAAATAAAATGTCACAAATTATGTGTTTATTTTGTGTATGTTACTACTACTCTGGTGTTAGTGAACTTGTCTTCTAAGGTAAGTTTTCTGATGTCCTATCTCTCCAATATACTAATTCCTGGCCTAGGGCCCTTTAACCTAGCCTAGAACATGATATTCAAACGTTGATGAGGGACTATGGTCCAAACCCCTATGGCAAATATAAGTGGACCTCCCGGGAATATAATCAAATATAAGTTGTTAACTGCTTATTACGGTGTCATTTTCCCTCATTTATATTATGCCTTTGCGACATGGGGCAATGAAACAACTAGAACTTCTGTAATATTCAAACTTCAGAAAAAAGCAATCCGCATAATTTTTAAAATTAAACCCACTGATTTTTGCCGTACTGTTTTTCGTTTGAATAAAATTTTAACTTTTCCATCTTTATACATACTAGAATGTCTCATTTTTTCAAAATGGAATATTCGTCTCTTTGAAATCCCTGTCAACAATATAGCTGCTCTTATATTAATCTGCGGCAACAACATAATATTCGTATTCCTAAACATATCTTTTTTTTAAACCACCTTTCTTACTCTGGGATAAGATATTTTTCAACCATCTTCCAATATCATTGAAGAGAGAGTCTGACCATATAAAACTAAAAAAATGACTCAAAAAGCATTTCCTTAACGAAGCGTACAATTTTGAAATATACATGTTAAAAAATGTAAGAGTGAAACGTTTTTAACTGAAGTAATGTTCATCTGCAAAACGTGGGCGTCAGCTACTGATAAACACGCTGCTTGGTGGACAATCAAGGAAAAGAGAGTCAATGGCCAAAACTGTTCAGATCATACAATGGTTCAGGGCAAATTGCCATACAACATCCAGTCTTCTGATGGTCGGCGGAGTTACAAGTAGTTCTAAAATCAATACTGGGTAAAGAGTCGAAGGCTCGTGTGCGACAAAATGATTCACTTAAGAGGGCTATTAAATAAACTTCCTATAATAGGCGTACTTTTTTACAATTGTTTATGATCTTGCTTTTACAGTATTAATCTTACTGCAATTAAACCTGTTTGATAGATTATTTAGTATTTTGTTTTAATTGTGCTTATTTTTAAATAAGCTAATTACATATATATTTTTACAGTTCATTCTTCTATCAAAACAACTTATGCATGTGGAAATAGTCTTCACAGCCTGTGGATTCTTTACCCTAAATGAGAGTCTCATAACTTCTGTGAGTGATTTACTGATAGATGTAATTTTTATGAGTAAATCAGAGATATTACCATAAACCTTTAGTTTAGAATAATTTTATTTATTTTAAAATAACATTAAATTCAAGATGGTGTGAAATTTATGTATTTCAAAATAATAACTACCCGTATCTTTGTAAAACTGTCATCAGCATAAATAGAAAAATACTGTCACAGAAAGAAAACCCTTTATTTAAATGATAAAACGTTTAATAAGCCTTGTATATTATATGATGTATTTTTTCTGATATCTTATTTTTCAGTTAAGTTTTTCAAAATACAGTACCAAATTTTGCAGAATGAGGCTGAACTTCAAGTGGCGCTTTTGAAACAAAATGTTGCTTATTTTGTTTCATACACTAATTACTTGTATTTTGTCATTGTTACAGACATAACAAATAATTCATATCTATAGAAAATAAAGCCCTGAATTTGTTGATATCAGCCTGATTTAGTTCATAAGGCTAAAGCAACCAAGTAACGTTCAGGCCAGATCCCAGGAAAATATTATGGATGTTAAGTAAAAATATTAGCACTGTGTAAATATATGAGACTAGCTGAACCCGGCGGACGTTGTCTCGCCTTTCATTTTCATAAAAAGTAAACTGCAAAACAAAAAATTATTTATTTTTTATTTTCACGTTTCACCACATGTTTTAATTACCGAGGAAAAAAGGTTAACACCAAATACAGATCACCTGATCAAGTAAAAGTAGTGTGTGCTACACTCTCAAGGTGAAATGTAGAACTACAATAAATCAAAACATATACAGTACTGTTGTTGTGAGAACTTCAATCTGCTTATGGCATGTGAAACTACATTAAACCACACAGTCATATGTTTTTTGTAAACAATTCAGATTCTCCATTTAAATAACATGGGATCTTTAGGAGCCCGTGGGGCGGGACCCTGTGGACGGATCTGCATCAAACTTCACAGAAACCATCTCGGGAGTATACAGGACAACATCCTAAAGTTTCATGGCGATCGGTTGGATGGTTTGGCAGTGCATTAACTTCACATATATATATATGTTTATATATATACATCCTCTTTTATAAATATGGATGTGTGATTTATTTAAATAATTAATTCGATTACCTGCTACATTTTTTTAAAAGTGATCTTCTCTTCATATTTTGCTTCTAAAGACTGTTCTGGACACTTGAATATTTTATCTACATTGAGTTTATATAAAATAGATTTAAATCCTTGGTCATTCAATAAAAATATACATAAATTAATAAACATCTGTTGTAGGTTTTTGCTGCGATATCTACCCAGCTAGTTATTCTACTTCAGTTCCAGATGTCCTCTAACAGTCAACATGAAGAATGAGAACTGACATAGAATTTATGAAATAATTAACATCACATAACAAGAAAAATACACCCCACATAGATAAAACTCCATAACGTTCAATATTATCAGATCTGATATAAAATTTGTCTAAAAAAATGTAAATGATATTTATTGGATATTTTATAGTAGAAACCATTAGATAAATTATAAATCAACAAAATAATGTTGCTCAACTTGCTTTAATGTTTATATTGCTGTTTAGATTACTTTATAAACAAACAAACAAAAATTGACATATTCCCTTTCACCATCAGCATTTTGAAAACAATAAAAGCTGATTTTAGAAAAATGAGACTGAATGGTAAATACAAGTCAGATATTTCACCCACACTCATATTTAAAAAGCAATTAAAGAATTAAGCTTACTTTTAGAATAAGGTTTGAAAAAAATGATTTCAATATTTTGTACAATGTCAAAATACTTTCTTCCCAGTAAATAAAAATGTTGTCATTTGCAGATAGGTGAATGCGCTCTTTTAAAACCAATGACTTTAGTAATTGTCTCTGATTCTTAGACATAAACTATTAATGTTGTTTACAATTCTTTATGCAACAAATGTGAAACTATAGTAATTTAAACTTTTTAATGGATAATTTTATATTTTGTTTTAATCATGCTCAATATTAAAAAAGTTTATTCCTTTTTTGAAAAGATAATAAATTATTTATAGATATATGTCTACAGTTTATTATTTTATCAAAGCAACCAATGTAGGTTTATGAGCAATTTGAATTGTATTAAACATTTTAAACTTCTCTTTGGCGCCAATAATATACCAAAATCTTCAGTATATTTTCATACTTTCTGACTAAACAAAATATTTAGGGTTTTAGTACAGCTGTATACTTTTATAAGAACTGGTAAATGTTTGAGACATAATTCTGTTGTAATCTGAATGTCTGAGAAACTTTAACTGTACACTATTTATCTAATGCAGTAAAAAATCCATGTAACATATTAAACCTACTCAGGGTGGGATTTGAGAGCAATAAGGTGTCCACAATCCATCAGCAGATGGTACTGTGTGTTATATAAAATGTATTTATTTATTTTAGACAAATTTCAAACACTGATACTTTACAGTATGGTGCTTTGATCAATTGTTAAATTTATTTACTTATCGTATTATATTTGCCTGCTTCAACAGTTACTCTAGGTAGTAAAGTTGGGTGAGTTGGAAAGGTTATACACACTTATAAATATTTTTACTAATTGTCGATAAAGCCATGCCAATGTATCAAAACATGGTCATTTGCATAATGACAATGGGGATTTCCCCCGTGCATGGATGCACACTGGTGTCATCAGTTATAATATTCTAAATAGTTGAATTAAAATCTGCCTTGATTAAATGTCTTAAATGAATAAATATAAAAATTAGAAATTTCAACTTTTATTTTAAAGTACAAAAATTTAAGTACAATTTAAATCTAAACTTAACAGTATAACTATAACAAATTAACGTTCCTTAAAAATCTAAAAAAACAAACAGTTACAAAAAAGGAGAATTATTGAACAGATGATACATACTAGCATCACTTGTTAACTGTATGTATTACTGATATTGATAAGTATACAGATATTTAAGAACAGACCTATCATTTATTGCAGACTTGCATCAGACAAACCAGTGAAAGCCTTTCTAGCAAGTCATCATATGTCTGAATATATCACAGGCGTGCTCTTAAAAATATCAATCTTGTTCAATTACATGAATAAGAGAAACAAACATTGCTTACTAGATATAATTAAACTACATAGAAAAAACTTTCAACTTCAAGAGGCTAATCATCAAATAAATACATCTAAAAAAAAAAAAAAAAACTATTACATCTTTCTTCAAATACTATTTGCTATAATCTTTTAAGTTTTATAAAACAACACAGATCAATATTCTAAGATATAAAGAAATTAATAATAACAATTTGTACTGAAGTATAGAAAGTATACATTATATTAATGAAAAAATAAAAAACAACACTTATTCAAGGTTTGCACAATGCTAACAAGCCACTTTCTTATGGACACAGCTAATATGTGTTACAGGCCTTCCTCAGACAAACCAGTGGAAACTCCCTTTCTGGTGAATCATCATACTGTCTGAACAATTTCAGCTATGCTCATAGTAAATTACTCATCTTCATCAGAACACACTTTTGGAATAAACAGTGTTCACAATAATAATAATCTACAAAATTAGCCATTTTTTTCAAGGTACTGTTTGATTAAGTCAAGAAGTTGATCAGGATCTGGAAATTTTTCTTTCCTAGGTGGACCACGTTTTAGACCACTCCAGATCACATAATCTGAAAAACATGAAATAATATAGAAATAAAATAATTTATTCAGAATTATATTATAAGGCCTGTTTAAATAAAACAGCTTATTTATTCTAATATATCAAATCTTGTACATATTTTGTAACCAATCAATCATATTATTTATAAGCAAAATAAATATTCACTATGTTAATAAAAGATTTAAAACTTTTATAAATAATTTGTTAATTTTAAAAAATAAACAACACATTAAAAAAAATTTAATTAAAAAAAATTTACACATAATTTTTAGTGAAGATGAGAAGAGATGATATGGGTTATTTTGAAATATTATTGAATTTATTGAATAATAAATTGAACACATTTATTTACTCATTATCTTATCAATAGTACCACCACATGTTCTGGTGACAGCTACTAATCCAAAGAAAATAATACTGCAGCATAGGTTGTTCACCATATGAAAATTTGACAGGTGGTAGAAATCAATGAATACACATCTACATATAAGAAGCGAAAAGACAATGTTAAAAAGTCAGACAGCTTTTTTTCTAATTTTATGATCTTGGCATGGCACCGTTAGGTCGAGCTTGTTGTAAGGCAGCCTAGAAAGAGACAGAGAATAACAGAGTACCACTGTATGTGTATGGGTGGGCGGGCGGGTTAGTACCACTGTATGTGTATAGGTGGGCGGGTGGGTCAGTACCACTCTATGTGTATGGGTGGGCAGGTGGGTCAGTACCACTGTATGTGTATGGGTGGGTGAGTGTGCCAGTACCACTGTATGTGTATGGGTGGGACCTAGGAGAACAAAGTGTTTTCAATCGGAAAATTAACAATTTAGTTTTAAAGCATGCATAGCCAGATCATAGGACATGGCTAAACATGGTGAGAAACACAATATTTCACTGATTCAGAGTCAAATAGTACTTTGTGCCCTCTAAAAGAAGACTTATATTTTTATTATAAAAGTTTTATACATATAAAAAACAGAGGCCAGCGCGGCCAATTAAAGAGAGAGAAGATTACAAGTTGCCTTGAGATTGAGAGAAAGAAAAATATGGAGAGGGGTATTGGGTTTGGATAGAAGTACGACAGAAAATCTCAGGCAACTCTGCAGCCACGCTAAGCTTGTTTACTACAGGAAGGTTGACTATTTCCCTATTTCATTTCGCTTCTTATAGATGTGTATTCATTGTACACAGGCTAAGCCTACTTATTTATGGTTTTGATATCTCTTTCCACACCATTAAGATCATTTGTTGTTAGATAGTAGGCCTACACGTCAGTCAACATCAGTTACCATTCATTATTGTCATATTCAACATTCCTGCTCACTAACTTATTACTATTACTTTCCTTTTCAAAACCTAAAATAGCACTTATATCAGGAATTTTTAGGTTGCTTTTACCTGAGATGCTTGTAGGTTATATTTTTGCTTACGTTCTTCATTTTTGCCATCACGAAAACATGATACAATACTTTTAACAATAGAACGTAATGTTAGAAGGTAGAGAGCTATATTACAATGTCTATATTTATCATCCATTGCTTTCCAGGTAATAAATAAACTGATTCAACTTAAACTCACCATTTCCATCTTTGTCAGCAGCAACAAATTCAAAAGCACCTCTTCGGGGCTTAGTAGGGTTGTATGAAAATTCCAGCTGAGTGTATTCTTTCTTTACAGCAGTTACAAGGTCCTCAGCTCTGCGTTTGAAAACACGTCAGGAAACACTGATATCGAAACAGAATTAGGACAAAGAGTACACAAAAGTCTGATGTAAAAATGTTTTCAATTGAAAAAAGGTTTAAACATTAAAACTTTTTAAAATAATTTAATATTTGATTTTAGAACTTAGGCTTAAGCGGCTGGTGTCATAACTAGAATCCAGATTTTCCGGTGACAACTGCGTCAAGGTACTATCTACAATATTTACAAGATAACCAGACGTTTCGCCCATACTGTGATGTGGCATCCTTAGTTGTCTCACAGAAACCACTGAGGATGACATCACAGTATGGGCGAAATGTATAGTTACTTTGTAAATAATGTACATATAGCACCTTGACGAGGTTGTCACCGGAAAATATAGATTCTAGTTATAACACCGGCCGCTTAAGCCCAAGTTCTAAGATTCTGTTGACACAAGCCTATAACCATTTCTTCTTAAATTGATTTTAGGTTCTAAATAGCATTTCAGTTATGTAATTATACAATTAAAAAGGAACTTGTACAACAATAATTGTAACGTTCATGCTCTAAAATTTTCTTATTTCCTTTAGCAACAGTAGTTAGTATTAAAGCCAACTTTACACTCTATTGTACATGACCATAAATAGAAAAATAAAAAAGAACATGCAAAAACATCAACTGACTGCCACTTATAGACAAGTCTTGGGTTTTTTAAAAGATTTAAATTGGTCATCAACATATTCCCTATCAAAATTTACCCCTACCATCTATGTCTTCAGAATAAATAAATACATCTTTGGACCACAACTTTTAATTTAAAAAGTATTCAAAACTTATAAAACAACAATGTTTTATTGTGCCTGTTAACAATCTGTATGTACCGTATTGTATTTGGATATGTTCTTAGGCGATCCACATGGAGTGCTAGCGTTGCTAGCTGTCATGTCGCATACTTTGTATTGTTTCTATTAGTTGCTGATGAGTTGTGTACATAAACATTTAAGGTTATAGTACAGTTATGAATACTGAATAAATACTTTCTAGTGTGACAGTTAACATTATTAAACACTATTTTATATAGTGTAAAGTTGATTTATTCATATGACCTTTCTATCCAGAAGTTTATCATTGTTCAGACCATCTTAGTCACAATAGTAGCCAACAAAATTTAGTCTATTTTATGGATTGCACCCCGTAGATTCATATTTTTAATGTTTATTTACATAAAACACTGACTTTGATCTAATTTAGCAATGGTGACGTATTTTTATTGGGTGTTCTTTCAGTTCCCAGAATATTCTCACAGAATTGAAGCAAGGCCGGACCATCCGCGTGCCTCTGTGCCTATCGGCATCGTTTATCGATTTTTACCGAATTTTTATCTTATATTTTTTATCCGGATTTATATATTTCCGGATCGGGATACCGCCACAATAGTCAGGGTAAAACAAGGTTTACATTTTATATATATGAGATATAGTCAAAAAGTTTCCGGAATTGGTTGAAATATATTTATTGGACAAAGATAAATACTTACAAACCTATATTCCTTCAAAATACTCTTTTCCTACAACAATACATTTGTTGCTACGATCATACAGACGGTCAAAACACTTTTGACACTTATTTTTTTAAATGTATTTACATAATTTTATCAAATTTTTTCTGACAGCATTAGCACCTGCAAAATGATTACTTTTACTGATGTTTTCACCGTGTGAACAGTAAGAAATCGGCCAGCATGAGGTCAGGCGAGTAGGGAGGATGTTCTAACGTGGAAACGCAGTGCTTGACCAGGTAGTTACGTACTAACAAGAATCAATATGCAGAGGTACTGTCATGCAGCAAAATCCAATTGTTTTATGCTCATTTTTCTGGCCGTTTCCCCCTTATGGTATCTCGTAAGCGCCTAAGAACTTTTTTGTGTGGATAAATTTACTTTATCACCAATTGTTATTCTTCTATTTACATGGACAGTTTACCGAACTCGCTCAATGTTGTCATCTGTGGTTGCAGTCGAAGGGCGTCCACTAGGAGAATCATCTTCAATGTTTATGTAACTTTCACGAAAACGTTTGTGGCATTCGTAAAATTTGCTTTTCTTCATCGCCTTGATTCCGTATGCTTGAATTGACATTTAAAATGTCCCAGAAGATGACTTTTGAAGGAAAACACCAAATTTAATGTTATTTAGCTGTTCATTAAATCAATTTTCAAAAAGCAACAATGTAAACACGCAAATACACGAAAAGCGCTCTACGGGGGAATAATGGAGCTGCAACAATTGAATTTACAGACTTTATAGCCCTTAAAATTCCCTACATAATGATTTTTTTGATCGATTGGATAACTTCAAAATTAAATAAGTTATCAATGAAAAACCAATTGCATTGCATTCGAGAATACTTTGCAACAATTATGAATGAATACATGTGAAGATGCTATTTTACATGTGTATGAGTTAATTCTTGTGTAAAGCGCACGAAGATGAATATTTATTTATTATAACCAATAAGTTATGATGGGGGACTTATGGATCTGACTTGTAATGTAAGGGAATTAATTACAACTGGGATTGATTCTATATTAATCAAAATTGGTTGAAATTAAACATTTTTAATTATTCATTACTGGAAATAAACGTTGTCTGAATAATGTCCAGAAACATGTTTAAAAATTCCATTTTTAACATTTTTTCAATAGGGGTGGTTCTTATTGGTTGTCCAACATGATGATGTATAATGAATTATGTTCTAGACCAAGAAACAATTTTTATTTTTAATATAAAATTGTAATTCAACATGTTTTCAACGAATAAACAGCTTTTTTCATTTTTATCAGTAGGGGTGGTTTTTAGGGTTTGTCCAATATAGTGAGATATAATAAATTATGTTCTAGAACAAGAAGCAATTATCATTTTTAATATAGGAACATTACTTCAACATACAAACTGCCTTTTTTAAATTTCCCTCAGCAGGGGTTGTTAGCTGTGATATTTAGATGAAATACGTTCTACAACAGGAAATACAATATATTCTGAGTAAGAAACTGTGATATTAACATTTAATATTCTTTAGACGGTAATTTTAAATTATTAATAGTAGCAGTGGTTTTCATCTCTAAAAAATAAACAATGCCTATCAGTTTGAGGTCACGTTTACACTAAAGGATTGCATAAGCCTAACTCCAAATTTTCAGTCGAATCATTGCTTTCCTAAAGAATTTCAGAGCAATGTCCTGGTTTTACGTTCAGGTACTGGACTATTTATGATTGTTTCTGATAGAATATGTAATTTTAAGACTTTTTTATTCTTTGCATTTTTGCATTAGCTGTTTATAATCTATGAACACTGAAATAGTTAAAAACGGCAACGTTTTACATTTGCAAAATTGAAATAACAGCCATGTTATATTCTATAATATTAGGATCCAGGCTTAAATTCGTACATTTTAGCTATCATTAAGGTCGAATATCTTAGAGAAAATATAAATATAATTAGCAAAAGACTATCTTTTAATAACCCAGTTTATACTAATAATTTTAAAATCATATTTTGTTATTTTCTTTTTCAACGTAGTTTCACAATTAAATATATTTCGTATGATAAAATAGTACTTAGTACACTATAAGTAAATTATTATGGTAGGTATGTAATCGCAACACAGTATATTTTTGAATATTTAATTCCCTTGCTCCAGAAATAGAAACCAAATTTTTTGAATGAAATGTTTAAGCAAACCTTACATAATACTGGTCTGTTGCTGTTTATATAAATATCATCTGCTGTCAAACTTATAGTTTTTTTTTTTTCAAACTTTTAATTATTACAATTGCCCTGGCCTACAATTGTGTGCCAATGGTTATGGTAATAAGTAATATTACATAAAATATACTTAGTTGTGAAACTACATTCAAAAAAGGAATAACAAAAGTTTTCAAAATTAGCAGTAGAAAGAAGTTTATTGAAAAATTGTCTTGTGCTAATTATATTTATTTTCTCTAAGAAATTCGACCTTAATGATAACTAAAATATATGAATATTTTAAGCCTGGATCCTAATATTTTACTTAGAATAAGACATGACTATTATTTCAGTTTTGCTGTCAAAAAGTTGCCGTTTTAAACTGTTTGAGAGTCCACAGGTTAGAAACAGCTAATATTAGGGAAAAATGCAAAGAATAAAAAAGTCTTAAGATTACACTTTCTATCAGATACAATCAATAAATACATAAAGTTCTATGGGACAAAATTAATCTAAAAAAAATGGTGACTTTTTGACAACTGTTAAATGCATATTTTTATTACTGAGGAAAAAGTAGGTGAAGTTCCCCATTTAAAGTATCTCTGCAGGTTTAAAATATCCTAATGGTGGCACACTTTAAAAAATAACCCTGTGCCATATATAATTTACAGTGTGGAAGAAAAGTTCCGAAACAGATTAATAATTTTTGAAAGCAATAAAACTTGAATGATACTGCCCCTCTTAATCTACTTTTTGAAGTAATTGCTATTTTTCTGTTATATCAGGGAGATGGCCCTCAAGGAGTCAGAAGAAATGTTGAATGAGATCATAGAACATAAACCCACAAATTCTCAAAAAGTTTGCTTTTTAAAAATGAGGCTGGTTTTAAGTTTTAAAGTTACAATGAATGTCCTATTCTAGACGGCTCAATTGGGAACTTTAAACTTTGTTACAAATACCTACCGGTACTGGACTTAGGGGTTGTTTAGCACAGATGAATACCATAAACAGCACTTAAAAAGGTTGATCCAGTTCAAAATGGCAAATGTTCAAAGATTTTCTTGTTTGTTGCAAGATATTGCATTAGTGGCCAAAATTCAAATGCACTAATAAATAAAAATAAAATGATGCTGTGTGCATAATACCCCCTGGTATGACCAAAAAATGGGCAATTACTTCCAAAAGTAGATTAATAGGTGCAGTAATGAAATATCAAGTTTTATTGCTTTATTTGTAATCGTTCAAAAATTATAAATCTGTTCCTGGACTTTTCTTCCACACTGCATCTAGGTTACTTTTAATTTAATATTTTGAACAACATAGGTTTATATAATCTATGACGTAAAGGGACAACGTCAACTTTCTAATATTACATCTAAAATGTTCCGAAACCTGAAAAAAATCTGTATTAGAAATGTAAATTATCCCGTAATCCTTATATATAATATGTGAAGCCGTTTTTTGTCAATGCAACTCCTCCCTTATTTCTTGACCAATTTAAACAGTTGAGGTGGCAAAAAATTGCCTCTGTTTGTAGTTGTGCAATAAAGTCTTAATTCTTCAATATTTTTATCCTGAAGGGCACAGGAAGCCTTCAAAGTACGTTTTTCGGACATAAGAATAACACTGGAAGAGATTTAAATGTTTCAAGAGGTAACAGCTGTTCAAATGTAAATAATTATAACCGTACAATTTTAAAAGCTGTTGGAATGTAAACAATGGTGTTTGTGTTATAGAGGAGATTATATATTTCCCAAAATTAGATCAGGGAAGGTTGTAGGCACGGATTTATTCACATAAGATTATAGGACTCCACCTCACTGGCCTAAATGTTTTGAATGAAGGTTGAAAGGTAATATAATGCAGTTATTTTATTTATTTGCTTAATATTTAGTGTTAAACAAAAACAAACGAAATGAAAGTGTTTTTAAATAGGCTTAACAATATCTTTGAGCGTTTAAACTAAAAAAAATGGTCGGTAACATAAGTACTGCGAGTGAGCGACTGTAAAAAAATAAATATTATGATTTTAAGTGTCATAAAGTGTTATAAACAGTTTAACTATCAATATTTGTAGTCAAAAGTTAAGGACCGACTCAGAAGTCCGAGGTGTCAGTCTTGGCACACGAAGTGTGCAGGGGTGTCCCCTAGTTAAATATTATTGAATGATAGCATAAGGAACTAAAACTACAAGGAACCACAGAAACAACCAAAATATACACATAATCAAACTGATGCACTACCTTTGGAAAATTATTTCCTTGGTAGGGATCAATCAGTCAGCCATGTTTGAATTTGTATTGTGTCTACATATAAAAGTGAAAAATATAAGTTTTTTAATACATGTACAGTACAGTAGCCAATTGCTGAGAACATCTAATTTTTTAAATGATTGTATATTATGTTGCCATGCAAGTTATTAAATCTGTAAATAAAAATGGTAAAAAAGATGCTGTCGGAGTATCTCCCAATGACTTTAATATTTTTTGTGTAAAATCTGTTGAGGAGATTTCAAGCAATATTGCCAAACCAACTGTGAGCAGCTTGGATTTGTTATGTAGGTCTGTTGAACTCTGTCAATAATTTTGTTTTTGAAGAGGTCACTGTGGATGTAGTTTTAAGTATTGTTAAAAGGCTTAGTTGCTCAGATAGTGTAGATGTATATGACTTGTCATGTAATTTAATCAAAAAAACTATTGATAGTATAGTTGAACCTCTGACGTATTGTTTAAATAAGTGTATAAATGAAAGTGTTTTTCCAAATAAGTTAAAAGTATCCAGGGTTGTACCTATATACAAGAATGGGGACAGAAACTCTCCAGCCAGCTATCGACCTATATCATTGACACCAGTTTTTTCAAAAATTTTAGAAACTGTATTATATTCTCAAGTATGTAATTATCTGGACCAAAATGATTTAATCTGTCAGCAACAGTTTGGTTTTAGAAAGGGAAGGTCAACAGTTGATGCCATGGATTCACTAGTAAGGGAATTAATGAAAACATTTGAGGGAAAGGGATTTGCTCAGGCCACCTTCTGTGACCTCAGCAAGGCCTTCGATTGTGTGGACCATTCTATTCTTCTAGAGAAATCAAGTCATTCTGGTATCTGTGATTCTAGTGTTAAAATATTTAAATAATTTCTTGAAAATTGAAAACAAATAGTGTGTATAGGTGATGAAAGGTCAGGTATCTTAGATGTCAAACAAGGTGTTCCACAGGGTTCCGTGCTCGGGCCTTTACTTTTCACTCTGATGATAAATGATCTTCCATATTTTCTAAATTGTCATTCAATATTGTATGCTGACGATACAACGTTTTTCCACATTAGTAATGATTTCAACAATCTTAAGAATCTAACAGAAAGCACTTTGCAGCAGGCATCTGTCTTGTTTAGAGCAAATGGCTTTTTGTTAAATGAAAGCAAAACACAGCAAATGTACTTTAGTTTAAGAGATCATGATTGTCAAGGTGATTTATCTAGTGCTAAATTTTTAGGTGTACATATTGACAACAAGTTATCATGGGAACCACACATAAGATATATTTCTGGTAAAATTTCTAGAGTAATTTTGTTGTTGAGAAGTCTGAAAAGCTACGTGCCACATAATTATGTTAGATTTGCCTATTTTGCCTTTTTTCAGAGTATTATTGCTTATGGAAGTGGTCAGCGCTCTACAGGGAAACGATCAACAGCTGACAACACCTGTCGCACCAGCACAGGTAGCATTAGACTAATTAATGACTTAGGATTAGAAGATAACTTAGACTACTTAATGCACTTAAATATTCAAGGCATTAAAAACAAATTTGACGATTTCAATTTATTTTTAGAGGAAGCTGGTCAAAGTATTTTGATTATATGTTTAAATGAACACTGGCTGAATAAAGAAAATGTTTGTTTACTAAATAAAGTTAAAGGTTTTGCCTTAGCAGATTTCTATGTTAGAGAAAATGTGAGGAGAGGAGGTTCAGCAATCCTGTTGAGGGAAGATTCAGATATAAAATATAAAGTACGAGACTACCTAAAAGTATTAGGTGATGATTTTTATTTTGAATGTTCAGCCATTGAAGTTTTTAATTTTAAAGAACCAACATTAATAGTATCTTTGTATAGAGTACCTGATAAGTCAACCTTAGATTATTTCCTTAAAAAGCTTGAATGTTTGTTAAATAAATTAAAAAGTAGAAAAAAGTTAAATGTATTAATAGCTACAGATTGCAATATAAATGTTTTAGATAGAATTTTTTCAAATAGATTTATAAATATTTTACTTTTGAATGGATTTAAAATTAATGTTAATGAAGTGACTAGACCTACCAGCCATACTTGTATTGACAATATTATTACAAACCTGACATTTCGAGTAGAAAATTTTATTGTTAAAGACATTGGCCTTTCTGATCATAGTGCGATTTTGGCTACATTACCAAAACAAAAATATACAATGAAATCTCAAAGTTGTGCTTTCAGGAGAAGGTTTACACCAGACGCTACCAAAGAATTCAAGGACAAAATCAAACTGATTAATTGGGAAGTCAGTTGGATCAATAGTATTAATGAAAACTATAACAATTTTCTTAGAGATTTTATTTTAACTATGAATGAGTCGTTCCCAGTAAAGCAAAAGAAAACAATGATAGGGAAAAATGTACAGTGGGTGACAGAAGGAATTAAAGTTTCCAGCAAAAATAAGAGGCTAATTCACAGAGAGACAAAGATAAAAAACAGTGCTGAATTAAACAATTACTATAAAACATATAGCCGAATTTTTAAGAAAGTAGTGCGAGCAGCAAAACGTAAGGCAAATGACGAGTATATTAGACAGTCAAAATGTAAGAGCACAGCATCATGGAAAATAATAAGGAATGAATTAGGGATGGTAAAAAAGAAAAGTAATGACATGACAGAAATATTGATTGAAGGTCGAGTTATAAGTAACCCCAAAGAGATTTCAGCCCACTTTAACAGACATTATCTTAATATACGAGAAACACTTGATATCAGAAGTATACCAGAAAGAGCAATTAAGAGTTGTAAAAATGTAGTAGCTCCACAAAAATCAGATTTCAATTTTAGAGAAATAAAAGTAAAACAGGTAGAAAAAATCATAGCATCATTGCCAAATAAAAGGTCCACTGGTTGGGACGAGATTCCATCCTATCTAGTGAAAGAATGCAAAGAATGCCTAGCTAAACCAATCACTCAACTGATAAATCAATCATTGGCAGAAGGTGAATTTCCTACAAACCTTAAGATATCGATTGTTAGGCCGATCTTTAAAAAAGGCAAGAGAAATATTATTGAGAATTACCGTCCAGTTTCCCTCTTACCTGTTTTCTCAAAGATATTTGAAAAAGCAGTAAATCAACAATTACAAGAATATTTAGAGGAAAATGAATTGTTAACTGAGAGTCAACATGGTTTTAGAAAATGTCACTCCACTAGCTCTGCACTGATCTCTGTAACAGATGATATTTATAAGGCATGGGATGATTCAGAAACAACTGTAGCCGTCTGCTGTGACCTTTCAAAAGCCTTCGATTGTGTAGACCATGATGTTCTGCTACAGAAACTCAAAGTCTATGGTATTAAAGGGTTGAGTTGGAGGTGGTTTAAGTCGTATTTAACAGAGAGAAAACAAAAAACAGCCCTAATTTGTGATAATGAAAAGTATGAATCAGAGTTTGAAATTGTTACAGCAGGAGTGCCTCAAGGATCAATCTTAGGCCCAGTTTTGTTCACAATATATTCAAATGACCTCCCTATGAATATAAATACCAAAATTATTATGTTTGCAGACGACACTACAGCACTTATAAAAGGAAAAACCTTAGAAGCACTTAAATGTACAACAGAAATTACAATGAAAGAACTGGAATATTGGTTTAAAATAAATGGGCTTTTATTGAATGCTGAAAAAACAAAATTGGTTCATTTCAAAAACAGACAGTATAGAGAGGAAAATTTAAATGTAAAAATAGACAATAAAGAAATTGAATGTCAGCAAGCAGTTAAACTTCTAGGTGTGGTATGCGATGGAAAATTAAAGTGGGACGAACATATAACACACTTATGCAAGAGATTAAATAGCATATGTTTTAATATGAGCTGTCTGACACATTGTATAAGCATTGAAACAAAATTAACATTATATTATGGCTATTTCTACTCATTAATGAAATATGGAATCACGCTGTGGGGAGCTACTGAACTGATAAAAGAAGTATTAAAAACACAAAAGAAAATGCTGAGAATAATGACATCCAAACCTCCTAGATATTCATGTAAAGACATTTTTAGAAATTTAGAAATTCTAACAGCACCTAGCCTTTACATTTTTGAAGTTTTGTGTCATGTGAGAGATAACCTAAAATGGTATTCACAAGAAAAATCTGAACATCATTACAGTACAAGAAACAGATATCTCCTTATCTACCCCCAACATAATACCTCTGCCTTAGAAAAGGGCATTTACTACATGGGAATTAAACTTTATAATAAACTGCCTGATAACATAAAATGCCCATCAGTTTGCCAAAGAAAGTTCAGAGAGCAGATCAAACGCATGTTGATAGCAAAGGCCTACTATGGAATAAATGAGTTTATAAATGATTAATATTTGAGCTGATAACTCTAGTCTCTTAGGATAGTTGTTTCTAAGTGTTTTAAAGTTGGTTTTATGTGTTTATTGTGGTATGGTTATTGTATTGATTAAAATAGTTTTAATCTTGGTTATATGTAACATTTATTTATTATTATTGTTGAAGTTTTAGTGTTGTCTTATTATTGTTGAATTATTGTTAGATTGTTTAAGCATGTTATATTAATTATATCAATGTATTTTTGACTAGCGGATAAATGACTACAATATTATGACAAAACTCCTGTCTTGGTACTGTGTACTTTTATAAGATGTAATGAGTTAATAAAATAATTTGAATTTGAATTCTGCTCTGGGTTAAAAGTTCACACATTCAGGAAATACTGGTTCTACAAAAAAAGGCTATTAGAATTATTACAGACTCACACATTTTGGAACACTGCAAACCCTTATTTATTGAACTTCAATGTCTAACCGTGATTAAATTATACATCTACCATGTCTGTACACTGTTTACCATGTTTTGTACTGTACACAAAACACAATTTACACACCCATAACCTAAGAAAAGAGATACATTCACATGATACTAGAAACAGCAACAAAATAAATATACCTTTTCAAAGATTGACCATGTCTCAAAAGAACCTATGAACTGTTAGGTATAAAATTGTACAACAAACTGCCATTAGATATGACCCAGTTACCTGAAAAATTGTTTAAGACTAGGCTATATATGTTTCTTGTAAATGAACCTTTCTATTCTATATCAGAGTTCTTTGACCATGTTTTCTAGATTAATAAGATTTGTGTTAATATTTCCTTTTGTACAATTAGATGTTTGTTTATTTCTTATGTCTTTTTGTTGTATTATTCAATGTATATAATGTATTTTCTATTCATTGTATATAATGTATTTTTCTCTATTATTTAACACTCTATTATAACCATTAGTTATTAACAATTTAGTTGTAAGAACTTGACTTTGTCCATTGCTGTAAAGGCTTAACGACAATAAAATCTTTATTTATTTGACACTACATTTGATATTAGTACAAGTATCTGTGCTACAGACGATGAATTTAACTTTTACATAACACATCTGACCCATGGTTAATGGCTTGCAAACAGCACATGTGCAACAGATTTTGTCTCCCACCACGCATTGTCGTATATTCTTAGCACAGTCATTGCTAGGAGCATGAATGTGTCATTACAACAATGATCCCACTTGCCACAGTGTTTACATTAGATCTGCTATTATGTTGTTTTATCAATTTAATTGTATTAAAGTATTTGTAATGTTTTATATGATAAGAAAAGAGTAATTGTGAGTTTCACCAACATAATTAAATTTGCTCTAACCATAGTTAAAATATTTTACAATCATTTATTTAATGTTATGTATGTGATTATACCTTACAGCCCACTGCCGCTTGAGGAGAACTGTGGTGGGAAAAGTAAACATTCTCTCTCCTCTATGCGCCACTACCTTTGGGTTTATGACTGGAAAATTAATTTAAAGTCTGGCCGGTCAGCTATGTCCCCTGAAAGATTAGGTTGTCCTTACTACCACGCGCGCGCACGCACGCACACACGCACACGCGCGCACGCACGCGTGTAAAAAATAAAATGACCGCCATATTGAAATTTTTATTTCATTCCAATTGATAGCTTTTTTTATAAAATAGGGCTTTATAATTGTAACATGCATAGCGAGTTTCATTAATATTGGTTGAGCTAACTCGGAGATAAAAACTGTTTTGTTAAAAAACAAAATGGAGGATAAATGGTAAATGAAGCGTTTTTGGAAAAACAATTATTCCAAAATTTCTATTTATATGACCTATATAACCATTTCCCAAAGTTTGGCACTTGACTTACGGGACTCTGTATATTTAATGTACGGGAGGTAAAGTGATTCTACTATACTATACCCATGCTGTACGTGTATGGGTGAGCGGGTGGGTCATTATCACTGTACGTATATGGGTGGGCTGGTGGGTCAGTATCACTGTACGTCTATGGGTGGGCGGGTGGGTCAATACCACTGTACGTGTATGGGTGGGCGTGTGGGTCAATACCACTGTACGTGTACGGGTGGGCGGGTGGGTCAATACCACTGTACGTGTACGGGTGGGTCATTATCACTGTACGTCTATGGGTGGGCGGGTGGGTCAGTATCACTGTACGTCTATGGGTGGCCGGGTGGGTCAATACCACTGTACGTGTATGGGTGGGCGTGTGGGTCAATACCACTGTACGTGTACGGGTGGGTATGTATAAATGTGTATGTGGGTATAAAAACATAATAACATTGTAATTTTTGTTTTTCACGTTTAAAAATGACATTAGGCTTCTTATAAACACTAAAAATTCACAGTTACAGCGTCTTGCATGGTGACTGGATCACCCACAGAGGAAAGCTTTTTATCTCCGAAATCCCACTCATTAGCGGTTTGTTTAGGAATCCACTTTTCACGTACCACGTTAAGAGATCCTGAAAGGTAGTTTTGAGTCACTGTACGTGTAGTATTGTGTGTCTAATGTATCTGTGTGTAAAGCTGTAAAATATTTTGCACTTAACAATTTTTGAAATATTTCTTTAGTTAATTCCATACTCTGTATTTCCGCAATAAGATATTGATTAAGTTAGGTAGCAACCTAACCAAGCTCTTATAGTTAGGTCCTTTTTTATGACGTATACTAAATGGTTTGAATATGGGTTGTTTGATTCTTCTATTACGTCTATTTTCAGCATTCTTTCTAACTTAGATTCGACTGCCATTCTTTTGTTAAAAGCTTATAAATTATTTTATGAACCAAGATACAGAGGTTTAGTAGATAACCTTTATGGTGGTGATGATGGACTGGGTGTTCCACTGGGTACTCCAAAGGTCCACGAAGCTGTTGTAGAACTTGGAGTCCCAATGTTCCACGACGTTTCGAGCACGGGTGTTGTTGCTTGGCTGTTTGAGGTGGTGGTGGGTAGACTATCATCATCCGACACGTTGCCCATTTCACCGACGAAATCCATAGGTATGTCATCGTCCTCGTCTACTTCACTATTGACGTTATGGGGAATATTCCTCCCTTTGTTGCAAAACACATTGTCAGTGGGAGCCATCTCAACGATATGAACTGTTTTTACAAACTTCAACTCCTTAACCCAACTAGTGGCAATTAAAAACCCTCTAGTGGCAGCCCGTTTTTCTATGTTTTGCAAGGTTATTTTTGAAAAATATTTTAAAATACTTCTAATTATTAGATTTGGTATTATTTTACATAAATTTACTTGTAAAGTTCTGTATTATTATGTAAAATAAATAACATGAGTATAAACATTTGTAATTTTTTTTCTTATCATAAAATTTAAAAAAAGTTATCAAATTTTTTTGTTTGGAGGGCGACCCTACCTGGAAAGGTAATGTGCATTACATATTTCAAAATTCCAAGATATACAAGTTGTTCTACATTTCATAATCTTTCAGAAAATGTATAGTTTATATGGTTTATTACCGGTATTTATACATTTATAACAACAGAACCATAAATAGTGCATTGTACTGAAAATTGATGTTACTATGGCAACATGTTATAATTGTGTATACAATATTTATAGCTTCTAATATACTTATTTCACAATATCGTCAAGTTATTTCACTAACAATTCAATGAAACGTCGCATAAAACACTTCAAGATAGAATGCAAACGAACAGTTTACTAACACACAACAACAACAGAAATGGCGAACTGAAAATAGTAAACAATGATTTATTCTTCTCTCCATCAAGTTGTCATATGAATAAAACTATCGAAACTGATATCGTTCGTTAGGTAATTTAATTGACTTTCGAATGGTATCGATTATTTCGATGAGATATGTATCTATAACCTTTTCATACGCAATATTCGCGGCAACGTTTGACCGTCCGAAAACGGACGGTCACCACATGATAGTAAACAATGATTTCTTCTTCTCTCCATCAAGTTGTCATATGAATAAAACTATCGAAACTGATATGTTTCGTTAGGTAATTTAACTGACTTTCAAATGGTATCGATTATTTCGATGAGATATGTATCTATAACTTTTTCATACGCAATATTCGCGGCAACGTTTGACCGTCCGAAAACGGACGGTCACCACTTGTTGAGAGTGATAGACCGTCCGAAAACGGACGGTCACCACTACTTGGGTTAAGTAACGCAATTATCAGTTTTAAAAAGTGCCATTAAACTTTTTAGTTTTATTTGGTGCTATTTGGTTTAAATTATGATGTTTCCAGAAAAGTTGTAAGTGCTACCGGTAATGAATTGAGTGCAGTAACAGGCAGCTCTAACTTACCAATGCTCTATACGAATGTTGATTAATTTTTGCAGCTCTCCACGAGATTTTTTCCCATTAAGAGCAACATCAACAATGTCACTGTCAGCTTTCCGTTTAGTGGCAGTATCTTTATTCAATTCCATTTTGGAAGCCCTCTGTTTACTTGCTTTGTTTTTACTTGCAGCTTCAGCCATTTAAAAACTATTTTAACTCTTTGGTACCTTGAAAAAAGGCATAAAATGAACAAAGAAAATTAATAATAAGAATAGTCAAAAAATAGTATAGACAGTATCTTATAAACATACAATATGTACTACGGTTTTACCAAGAGGAAATATTAAAAAATTATTTTGTTTGACTAAAATATAGAATTGTGGGTTCTCAAATTATGCAGAATTACTTCCTGAACAATAATATATATTTTTAAATCGAAACATTAACCCTCGATTGGTTGCGCCAACATTTGTAACGCAAATAGTCACGTGTATAGGGATTCCCTAACATGTGTAAACTTATTAAAACACAACACATTTTCATATAAAACTGTTTTATTAATAACAAATAGCTATAACATAAGTATTACAAACGTTAAAATTCTTAGCTGTAAAAAAATATATTTTAAAACAGTTTGTACAAAATATATATATATATATATATATATATATATATATATATAGGCATTTAGAGGTCGCGCCATTAGAGGTCCACTAAAAATCACACTGATACAACCAGTCATACTGCTAGGGCAACTCTAACGTAGCAGTGGAGCTTCACTTTACTCCCTCCCCACCACCCTCCAGAATCCTTAGTCATCCGATTTACTACGAAAATATATGACTTATTTGGTCAATAACACATAGTCATTTTATTGCTTGACTAGCTCAGTGTACCTATAGTCAAGCAAATAAAAATTCCTTCACAACAACTTTTTTTGTTAGGGCTTATCTAACGGCACGACCGATCGTGGGTTAATAAGAGTGTTAGCACTGGAAAATTTCCAAGTTTTTATAGGCCTAGGTTAGATGTGTTTTTTTAGGTAAGGTAGGTTGCATTCTGTTAGGTTAGGCTGGCTTTAATAATTATTTTTTGTTACCCTAACCTAATTCAACTAAACATAACCTATGAGTGTGAAACTGCCCAATTTCTCATCCAAAAATTAGGGAATTGGGGAAATATCACTTGACATTGTACCAACAGTAGGGAATTAGGGATATGTCACTTGACATTGTAGTGGCTAATCACAGACAGCTATAATTTTGGCAGGAAGCTACCTGACACTGATTAAACTTACCTCAAATTAAACACATATAAATATGATCACACGACAATGAATAATCATTCAATCCCCAATTATTAACACGTTCACCCCGAAGGCTCTGACAGGTCAATATTATGATTATTCAAAACCCCGACGTGCGCCACCGGTGGCACACGGCAATCTTCCGAAAACCCCGACGTGCGCCACCGGTGGTACACGCTTACACTGCGTATACTTTTGGTTATAAAATGAATCGGGGTTTTACTCAATGGTTTATATGACATAACCTCAATATAAGGAAGTTATTAGCACTGTGCTCCACCGGTGGCACACGTCGTAGTTTTAAAGTAGGCCTTGTGGAATTGTGAAATAAAATCGTGGTCCTTCAAAAATTACTACCGTCGTAATTTTAAGTTGGTAATGTTATTCCAATGACAGCAATTAGTTTATGAGATTTTTTGTGTGTGTGCCACCGGTGGCGCACATCGTGGTGAAGTGTTAACTGGTTTGAGGTAAAACATATACTGTTAAACAGGGCAGATCCAGTAGAATAAGTTTGTATATTTCATTAAAAAAATGGATTACATGTTTAAATTGGACAATCTCCTACCTCTGCACCTTCACAAAAAATAACAATACGTATTTCAAAAATTATAAAAAAAAAAAAAAATAATCCTCATCTGGGTTGAGACCTATACTGTTGAATAGAGGAGGTCATGTAATATAAAACTCCATAGTTCACTATATAAATGGATGACTGATTTTTGAGTGAATTTGAAAATATCTTACCTCTGTACCGTCACCAAAAATAACAATACAGTATTTCCAAAATTGTTTTTAAAAAAACTAAGTCCTCATCTGGGGTGAGACCTGTGCTGTTGGATAGGGAAGTATAAGACTGCATAGTTCACTATATAAATGGCTGGTTAATTTTTTAGTAAATTTGAAAATATCTAACCTCTACTCTGTCACCAAAAATGACAATACGGTATTTAAAAAATTGTTTAATACCTGGTGACGTTGCAGAGGTAAGAGATATTGAAATTTACTAAAACATCTAGCATCCATTTCATTAGTGAACTATGCAGTCTTAGTGGTATTTATGCAGTTTCTTGCCACCAAACAAATTTGGAACATTTTGCTTAAAATAGGTCTAGAATTGGCTGTATTTTCACAAGATATGCTTTTTATTCTGTGGAAATAACGTATTTTACCGAAAAATTTGAAAAAAACCAATATTACAACTTTAAGTATTTTTGTCATATTTCCATTAATTTTAATGGTATTTTAATCATCTTTTTTTATTTTGATGTGTTTTATAGCGCTAAATACAAATTTGAAAACTATTTTGGTCTATTACAAATATTTCTCGATATAACGGAAAAACTACTATTGCGGCCATTACGCGATCATTATATACAATATTAATCACAAAAACCGAATTCACCTATATTCCTGCTGTAGTGACGGCTGGCAGGCCGTCACGGAGGCCAAACAATCAAATTTAACGCAAATTACGAATTTTTGTTGAGAAAATAGACAGTTAGGATAAGTTGGGTTATATCAGTAAAAAGTGCATTTTTCGAGCTGAAAAAAACAATTTTACTACAAAACCAGTTATATATCTGTGTTCAGCATAAAAAAACACGATAAATGAAAAATAACGTTATTTAAAAAACTTGGTTTTTCACTATGGGATAAAAAACTAGTTTTTCGATATTTCGGTTAAAAACGAGTTTTCTGCAGATGAATCAAACACCTCAAGAGATATAAACTCATATTTCAACACTTTTCAACATGAAATCGTATTTTTAAAGGTGGTAAGAAAGTGCATAATTACTGTTTTAGTGAACTATGCCGAAACATGACCTCCCTAAAAAAAAAAAAAAAATAATATATATTTCACCCCAAAGGAGGAAATAGTTTTTTTTTAATTTTTGAACAACCTTATTGTCATTTTTGGTGAAGGTGCAAAGATTGTCCAATTGACTCAAAACTAACAAAGCTCATTTTAGAATAGTAGGCCTATGCTGTCTTATTTTACAATATCTTACCTATTAAATAGTGGTAGTGTCACCCTTTAGGAGGAAATAGTTATTTGGATTTATAAATAACTTTTTAAAGTATAACCAATTTGAGTTTTTTTCTTAGTCCTTTCCTGCCAAAATTAAAAGGAGCCGTGTTTGGTGACTAGGTAACCAATGGTGGTTGCAGATGGTTGTGTAACCAATCAGGAAAGTGGATATTTCCCTTTATTTCTTATGGAAAATTGGGCAGTTTTACACCGATAACCTTACTGAAACCAATAATTTTGGCTCTAACAGGCTTAATAATTTTCAGATTGCAAAATCCTTGCCAAATTAATTGTAATCATGACGCAATCCCACAACAGTATAATTACACCAACAATGATGAGTTTAGGAACAAAAGATTATTCAGTTTTTACTCACTTTCATAATTTCCCACCCAAAATATTTGCAGAACGTTCCTCTACTTTAATTCCAACAACAATAATGACTTACCTCGTACTCACAGAATCCAACGTCAATTACTCTATTAGCATAGACCTTCTATTATACCAGACAGTCTAGTGATGGGGTATTCGTATTCGAAGTATTCAAACTATTCGAATAGTCCTTTAGTATTCGTATATTCGAATACTTGTAAAAGTAGCGAATACTCCTCTAAACGAATACTTTCGAACGCAATCTCACGACTCACACAACTGTAGCGAATACTTGAACTGAATAGTATTCAGAAGCTCTTTTGAATCCACTACTGCCGTTTGCAGTATTCAAAAGCAATAATGAATACTATTCCTTTACTGCTACTATTCACTACATTAGTCTCAAGTCAAACGAATAGAGCGGGACTAATTATTAATTTGATGCAATTACATGCATGATAAAATATGCATAACAAGACTAATATTAATATAATTCATATTACTTATATTATTAGAAATTATTCAGAAAACATGTAAAATGTTTATAAGTGTTTAATATAATATATTTAAAATTGGTTTTAGTAATATTAATATAAAATGTATTCTAAGAATTATTGTAATTGTACTTACTTTATTGTCCTCAGTTCAGCGAATATCAACGTGATGACCAATCCGTAAATAGTACATTTCAAACAATATAATAATATGTATAATTATTTTTAACTATATACACTTATTTTTACACTTTTTTATACTATTTACACTTATTTTCTTCAGACTACTTGTAAACTGATTTACTTCATATTACTGTTTAAAAACAGTATATTATTTAAATTTTTTGGCTTTAGTCGATTTCTTCTATCATTTGTAACTTGTCCAGCTTTTGAGAAAAGTCTCTCTGACGGAACAGAAGTAGCAGGTATGCACAAATACTTTTGTTGTAGTTTATATAATGGTCCTAATACATTTTTGTAGTTAGAACAAAAAGGAAGAGGGTTTTGCCATCTGCGTTGTGTAGGCAGTTCCAAATAATGCCGCACGATTATTGCCGAGCTGGCAATAATGGACGATGATTTATGTTTTGTTGTTGTCGATAGTTTACTATCCATCCATTGCCAGAGTTGTTGCTTTTTTACAAGTTTTTCTTTATTGTAATTATTTAATTCCTCTAATTCATCTTCACGTTCTTCTTCATAAGGGGTATTTGAAACGGAGTGCTCTTTCTCTTTTTTTATCACGTGTTCTAGTTCTTCTAACACTAGCTTTTCAGCCTTATCTGCGTTTTCATTAATGCCGAAACCAAGTTTCATGAACAACGGGTCAAGGAACGTAGCTTTTGCAGCCGTTGTGTTCGTTTCCCAACCAGTAAATTTTTTTGAAATTATTTCCACCAACTTATTTTTTAAATAAATCCCAGCGTCAGTTTCTGGAGAAAAGTTACGTAAAGCAAACTGTATACTTCTTATAAGAGGGATGACCATTGAAATAGTGGGATATTTCTCTCCAGAAATTTCTTCCGTCATAGTTTCCACAGGCTCAAGAACTGTCGCACAATCTTGAATAACTTGCCATTGATTAGCATCTAAAGGATCAGGAGATTTTGGTAGATGTGATAATGCTGCACATAAGGGTTCCCTGACCTCTAAGAGTCTACGGATCATTATAAGAGTGGAGTTCCACCTCGTTGAAATGTCTTGTTTTAGTTTTAAAATAGGCAAATTCATGTTGATTTGCATTTCTCTTAATTTATCACTAGCAAGGTTGCTTTTTTTGAAATAGGTTACAATATTTTTCGCTGTTTGAACTGCAGCCTCGAATAATAAATTATCTTTGATGGCATCAGTTACACACAAGTTTAAAGTATGTGCAACACAAGGTACATGAGTCACTTTCAAATAATCCTTAACAGCTGATTTAATGTTAGCTCCATTGTCTGTAATTATTGCAGTAATTTTTTCAGAGAGGTTCCACTCACAAATCACACCTCGAATTACATTTGCAATATGCTCTGCTGTATGACTACCTGGAATTTCAACTGTTTTCAAGACGCTGTTCTGTTGCATGTCATTGTGAATAAAGTGGCAAGTAATTGAGATAAAGGATAAATTTGAATCAGATGACCAAATATCAGTAGTAATTCCAACATTTTCTGTTTGATCTAATTTAAATTTAATGTTGTTAGAAATTTCTGATACATGAAACGGAATTAATTTTTCGGTTAACACCTTTCTGGATGGAACACTATACAAAGGTTGTAATTTCCTACTGTATTCAAGAAAGCCTTGGTTCTCGACAATTGAAAGTGGTTGAAGATCAACTGCTACCATTTTTACTATGCTTTTATCGATACTTTTTTGATTAACCTCTGACATAGTAATAGATTTGGCAAATAGTTTTAGTTGACGTTTTTGTTTTTTGATTAGGGGATCGTCTGGTTTTGAAATAGTCTCAAGTGGGAGGGAAGGAGAAGCATGATTCTCAGCTGAACTAGTTACTGATCTAGATGTGCATGGCTGTTGTTGAATAGTAGGCCTAATAAGTTCTGTAGTATCAGTGTTATTATTGTCAGATATTACTTCGGTAGGGTTTAAGAGACTGAATGGATGTTGTTTTTTTAGGTGCAATTTCATATTACTGGTGTTAGATTGGTTTTTAAATTTCTTTTTGCACAACCTACACACAACAAAGTCTTTGTCCATTAAATCAAAATGGTCCCAAACAAACGATCTTTTGGGAGGCATAGTTATTTCTAAAAGAATTACTAAAAACAGTACTTACAGAAATAAAGTTAAACAAGTAATCTTCAAAAAGCACTAAAATTATTGTAGTTATAAACTTACTAAAAAAACACACACAATAAACTAAAACAACATTTTAAATTTGTATATACAACACTATCATTTTGTAATGAATTCGTAATTAATTTATAAATAAACGAAAAGAAAATTACATTTATTATTCTATATACACCGTTAAATTGGTAATAGTACTGTAATTTAAACTATACAAATTTAAAGAGACGCAGCACTGACTACTGACACACGAATAATAGAAACAGAAATATCAAATACGTTACTGTCTGTCAAACGTACAGGTCTGGACAGGCAAAATGTATAGGGCGGGGAGGGGAAGTGACTTGAATAGAGCTATAACAAGTACAGTAATATAAAAAGAAGTGAATACTTTTTTATTCGAATACTATTCGAATACTACTGGGTATACGAATACAGAGTAAAGTATTCGCTAATCCCATCACTAAGACAGTCCCATTATACGGGCGAGCTGGTCGTAGTTCTGGCTCAACGTGTCGGCTAGTTGTTCGAGACCTCGCCAGACTGCGCTGGCGTTGGCTCTCTCCCCCCTCAACCCATTACCCACCCTCCTTAGGAAAGACGTCAGGCACTACGTCACGTACTACGTCACGTTACGTCAATGCTGCGTTGCCAAATTGAACAGTGCATGCGATACGCCCTGTTGCCGTCCTTCCCTATTTATCCCTGGCCAGAGAAGGAGTGCGATGCACGTTTGGAAGCAACTCATACATACTGCCGACTAAACACTTTTTACAAATACAATAATATTATACCTACCAGAAAATACGTTTAATAAAAACAAATATGAAATGTCATACTGACGACTAAACACTTTTTATAAATACAATAATATTATAGCTACTAGAAAATACTTTTAATAAAAACAAAAATGACATGTCATACTGACGACTAAACACTTTTTACAAATACAATAATATTATACCTACTAGGAAATACTTTTAATAAAAACAAATATGAAATGTCAAACTGACGACTAAACAATTTTACAAATACAATAATATTATACCTACTAGAAAATACTTTTAATAAAAACAAAAATGACATGTCATACCGACGACTAAACACTTTTTACAAATACAATAATATTATACCTACTAGAAAATACGTTTATTAAAAATAAATATGAAATTTCATACTAGACGACTAAACAATTTTTAACAAATACAATAATATTAGGCCTATACCTACTAGAAAATACGTTGAATAAAAACGAAAATGACGAAAATAGAGTTTGTATTCATTGCTCCTATGCCCGCACTCTTCAGACGGATCGACTGACGTCACTGACACACACACAAAACAACTACAACATGTCACAGATGAAAATTTGTATTGTATAATATTATATACATATACTAATACAGTAATATGCACCAACATTTAGACTATTCAAGAATAATCAAATTGTTCATGAGTAATCTAAAAGATGCAACATTTTAGTAATCTAAAAGTCTTCAACTTTGACTTGCTATAATAAAGTAGTTTTTCATGGTGAAATACAACCATGAATAATTTTATATATGGTATATTGCATTAATCTCATTTGCCATTACTAAAGGTTAAAATCTTTATCTACAAAATGTATATATTGTAGATAATTTGTAGATATTTTGTCTTGTATCTTTATTATAATTGATTATACTTAGGCCTACTGTTTATATAATAAAAATTACAGTGTCCTTATTTTCAACTACGTTAAACATTTCTTGAATACGACCACAAATGTATGTCCCTGAATACCAAATATCTGATTCTTATATTGGGTGGTGTGAATAAAAAGTAGAAAATTCTTTTTTGAAGAATATTCTTCATTTCGAGTACGATACACGTACGATAAAACAGAAAATTCCTCGGGAGGTCTCACTTTCCCAACAGACGGTGCTAGTACAATAGCGAAGCTAACTCTGGTGGTTTTTGACAAATACTTCCAGATACATATGCATTCGTTAAACATCACTAAAAAATATGTCATAGAGTGAAACAATGGATTAATAAGGAAGAACAGTGGTGGTTCCAGTGCCCAAGTGAGTGTTCTGTGCACAGGGACTTTTTTGTTTCTAAAATCCTGGTGGCGAAGTTGCACAGAACTCTCCAGGAGATCTCCAAGGACATGAGGCAACCTGGGACCAAAAACACAGGTTCTTGGAGAAAAGTACAAAATTTAAAAAATTATTAGAGATGCTAAAATTTACGATATTTTGGACTGAAGGTAAATATATCCATTACAGTATTTTGTCATTATACTTAATTAATTGTTACAATAAATTAAAAACATTGTTATGTTTACTAGCATATTTAACGTGTATGTTGTTTACAATATTTATTTAAATTAGTTTCATTACTTTTTGATTTTGAATTTGATTGTAAGAATAAATTTGAAACGCTTTGATATTTAAAATGAAAATTTAAATATGTTGTTTACGATATTTCTTTCAACTAGTTTCATTATTTTGTATACTTTTTTGTATTTGATTGTAAGAAAAAAATTTAAACATGTTGATAATTACTAAGAAATTTAAAGCGTATGTTGTTCACAATATTTATTTCAATTCGTCAATTTGTTTACTAATTTTGTATGTTTTTATTTCTATTTGATTATAAAAATAAATTTAAAACTCTTTGATAAGTATCAGGAAATCAAATGTTTATGTTGTTTATGATATTTGCTTTCACATAGCTTCATTATTTTGTATGTTTTTATTTTTCTTTGATTGTGAGAATAATCATTAAAACTTAATTATTTATGTTTATTACGAAAGTAATGAGTGTGTAATAGTTTTTTTCATATTATATAATATTGATTACTATTAAGTTATTTATTACGTAGGTTTTCATTTCCCTTGAGGTGTCAGAGTAAATTTAAACATTAATTGAAATTTATGAAAAAAGTTGTATGTAAAATAGTTGTTGTTCATAATTTGGCTTTCAATTAGTTTTAGAGTATGTTATCCTATGTACATGTTTTACATACTATTGTAATAATAATTTTTCTCGATAAAAATAACTATTGTCTCGATGAAATATAGTTAGATTCCTTATTGAATTCTAATTGGTGCCTATAAAATAAATACAATTTTATTTTTAAGGTTATTTAATTATGGCAAAACAAAAAAGTTTAAATGGTAATGGTAGTATTGTTTCAATTAGAATAATTAGTTAATATGTTGTGTTTTCTTTTTTTTTCAATCAGTAGGAATGTTATTTGGGCTTTTGCCAGTGTTGAATTCTCTCCTAACTTGTTTTTCATAATACTGTATTATAAATATTGCATTTGTCTAAACAATTGGTTTGGGAAATTAGTATTATTTTTGTACTTATTACTGTAATATTTTTATGAAAGTGTTATTTTTTTACATTATATACCATTAATTATAGTACATATATCATTTATTGTATTGTATTTAAGTATGTTGTTGCTGTGATGAAATGTTAAAGATGGAACATTACAGTACATGATTAATTGTGATGGTTTAATTTAAACGTAAGATGCAGTTTATTTCATAACTCAAAGATGTTTAAAGTGGTTTGTTGTTAACAAGAGTATTATATGTCAATTTGTTTAGTTATTTTATTTGTTCTTCTTTTTTCTGTGGTTCCAATTTTATGCAGGTTTGGTTAAATGTAAATATATATTATCTTATAGTTGTTATTCAATTTTCTGAAAGTTGTAAATTTCATTTAATAATACTTGGTACCAAGGTATAGACATTCGTTCTAAAATTACATATGGTATTAATATTATATATCACCAATTTAACAAACCAAAGCACATATCACAAAATTTATAAAAAACTATTTTATAATTTCCACCAACGATAAATACATTTTCAAATGTTTTCTTAAATTGCAAATTTATTTTTTAGGTTCCACTTTGATAAATGTTGTACCAAATGTTACAATGTTAAGGTTATTTTTTGTAGGTGTTACTTATTTCCTTAATACAAATATAAATGTCATTTGAATTATTTTGGTAGTAAATTTTAATTGTTATATTATACCAATGTTATTATACTTCTAAGAACCAGTATTCTTTTATTCCATGTGCTTTTTTAACGTGTTATTACTGTTAAATACTGTTATAATACAAAAATTAATAAGGCTATTAGAAAGACTTTTCAACACAGTAAATATACACTCAGTTTTAAACCAAAGAACAATACTTTTACTTTAAATAGTTTTTTGGTATAATACGTGTTGGTACATATACAGTACAAGTAAACGTCACACAACACAAATTCACCACAATATAAGCACAAAATGCACAAATATACTACAATACAAGTACAAAGTGCACAAATATTGTGGTGATCGATCACCATAATATTTGTGCATTTTGAACTTGTATTGTATATTTGTGCATTTTGTGTTTATATTGTGGTGAATTTGTGTTATGTGACGTTTTACTTTAATTAACAAACTATCTAACAAAGAAAATAATAACAAATATGAAAAATCTGGAATATATAAAATACAATGCTTGAAATGCAATTCTTTTTATATAGGACAAACCGGTAGAAAATTTAATTTATGTTACAAAGAACACATACAAGTCATAAGAAACAACAACTCTTTTATTTTTATTTTATTTTTATAATTGTTCATTTTTTATAGGTTATATTATTTACACTCTGAAGAGGGCCCAAGGGCCGAAACCGGTCATGTATTGTTATAAAAAATGAATAAAGAGTACTTAATTATAGTTATTATTCAATTTAATAACTCAGTCTTAAATTATTACAGTTATCATGCTATTTTTAAATAAAAAAAAGAGTTCTTTTGTCTGAAAATGTTCTATTTTTATTTCTTTTGGCCAAATTTCCATAATAATAATAATAATACAGTAGTATTATTATAAGTATTTGTATTGTCTTAGTAAATAGTTACTAAACTATTTTCGATTTGTTTTCGTATCGTACCGGACACCCGATCGGAATAGATTGTCAGTGGAGAGGGTCTGAGCATAAAAGTTTACAGTGACATGTCATGTACTGAATTGTTGAAGCCATTAAAAACAATGGTTCTTTACTAAAAAAAAAGTAATCTCTACAGAAAAATATGACTGGTTTCAGCATTCAGCTATTGCAACTATACGTATGGCAACCCTGCATAGCTCCCGCGCTTGTTACTCTGCTTTTCGGCGCTCGCTAATTAAGACTGTGTTATTAAAACTGCCCACATATAAACGTGTTCTTAATTTATAATGCTGTTTTTCCAGATTACGTGGAAGTTCGAATGAAATTCGTACATAGCGTAGAACTAAAGATACTATATCCAACGTATTTTAATATTTTATTTGGTTTTAATAATCGCCTTAGCCTTAGTTAAATTATTATAAATATATTATTTACGTTTGAACATCTGTTACTTTTAGATTCATTTAGAAATTTCTTCTTGCTGCTCAGCTCTACTATGTAATAATGAACATATTTGAATTAACAGTCTCTACGTTTAGTCATAATGATATAGTCTATAGTAGTACGAACGCTATAATTATTTATATTAGACTCGTATCATTTACTAGCTGTTTACCCGTGTCTTGCTACGGGATTAACATATAAACATTTTTTTTAGTTTATTAATTGTAGCTTCGAGTGCCAACCTGTCCCTCCCTTTTATAAGATAAAAGTAACTCATAAATTATTAAAATGTAGTAAAAGGAGATTCAAGTTATTATAACTTTTGATAACAATAATCATACCTAATTACTGATACAAAAGGTAAATTAATACAAAAGTACTATTTTGAAATTTGGACGGAAGGTATAATCATGTCGTCCCGAGAAAAATTGTAAGATTTTACATTTCCAATAAATAGGGTTTAATTTTAGCGATTGAAAATATAAATTTTGCCAAAAAACATAGGCGACTCGGCCGTACAAAACATGATTTCGTTCTTACATTCTTACTTAATAATGAGATACCGACACAACGTTGTGCGTATTTTAAGGCGAATATGAATGATGATATGTGTGTAGGATGAGTGTAGTCTGGTTACTAACTGAGTTCAACTATTCCTCAGAATGACAAGTTATCACACTTGGGATTAACGATTAAATTTAATCGTTACTTTTTCTATTAACTTTTTAACTTATTCGTTAGTTTTGGTAATGTTTAACTTCTAACTTTAACTAGTTGAAAATCTTGCTAACGGTTAAAGTAACTCAGTTAGTTTTTCAAATGTGATAAAAGGTGCAATTTGGTCCGAGGAATGTGTACTGGGGAGAAAGTATCTAAAACTCAGGTCAAAGACCGATTGTTTTCCTCATCCTGACCCCCAATTGTCACCGACAAGCAAGGTCACTGTTTTGAAGACGCACCCCCTACCCTTTACTCACATTTTACTGCCTTATAAATAAAAAAGGTGGACCAAACGAGTATACCATTGTTGTGGGATTGACTTGTGTCCTTGAAATGATCTTTTCACTTGACTAGTTTATGTTTAGGGGTAAAGTTGAGATAGTCATTTAGTTATCTTGTTTTAAATCAACGTGTTGGGCCTAAGCTTGTTTATCTGTCATAAACTCTAATACTGTAATTTTACCTATTTACCCATCTATCTCTATAAGTAATTAGGAAAATCAGTTGCATTTTGACGTTAATGCTGTCAATACTTGATTAATTGATCATTACATAAAATCCAAATTGTCCTGTTAAAAAGAAGTCGGGAAAAACCATTTAAATGGTTAGTCAATCCAACATTTCCTCAAACGTTTACTTTATTTTAAATTAGGCTTACTAGGTAAATTCAATCCAGTATATGATACCACGCAACAGAATAAACTATCTTCAAGATTGCAGAACATATTTCAAGTAACAATTGCTATATTTCGTTCTGTTTTCATTATTTTGCTATCGGCACCGTCGAAAAGAAAAGATAATGATAATACTATCTTTAATATTAATAATATTATCAATGGTAATTAGTTTTGTATTTTTTTAACGATTTATATAGTTTTCATAATTTTTAATTAACTTATTTCAGTAAGAATAAAACATGCACTCAGAACGGCAAATACTTAAACATCTAATATAGAGTGAGTATATTTTGTTCAGTTTTTCTTTACCGCTAATCCCCATATTTTCTTATCAGTGACCCTTCCTTATCATCGCACGCCTGATAAAAATCACCTGGAGTCAACATGTCACGATATTATTTGGCCTTTCTTATTATCTGCGCCAATTAAAAAAAGTTTTGTTATCGTGAATTTCCTATAAGATAGTTATTGATTTTTCAAAGTATAGCTTAAAAATGTAAAACTTTAATTTCAAAGACTTATGTCAGTTTTTGTTAATAATTTTAGAAATTAAATAAAATATTTAATTTGTAAGATTTCGGACAGTTATATAACAAAAATTACTGTAGACATTGCTATAGTCTAATTAATAGTATTGTATGATAATGTACTATAAATAGGCCTATTTATCTAAGATATTATAAATAATAAAAGATAATACAGGTTGAGTATTTGTTTATGTATATTTTACTGTACCAAAACTAACTTTTAACTTTCAATTTCAGTTAATTTTCTAATACTTTAACTTTAATCAGTTAGTTTAAATTTATTCTAACTTTTAACTTCAATTAGTTACGTTTTTAGAGTATTAACTTTAACTTTGTTCAGTTAAAAAAAATCATTAACTTTCCCAAGTATGCAATTTATTAATAGCCCAACAGACAGGGCAACTAAGGGACCTACAGCTTTATGTAGACTCCGAACCACGTAGTGTTGGTCTGATTTACAGGTAACTGATAAATCTGACACTCATTTCTCTCCCCTACACAAAATTCGAACTCTAACTACCATCCAACATGGACATCACAGACTTCTATTGTAATGTCCACGTCGATGGCAACCGTTAAGCGGAGGCCGTGTCGGTAGGACCGAGCATGGAACCTATCGCCTACAATCTCCTAAACACTTTTTCTCCAAGTAGCTGGGTTACAGATCTGTTGCCACCAGATTCCAACGCTCGTTGAAGCAAGAAAACTAAATTTAAGGTACACATGTGGCATATATTTTTTTACAGGAAGAAACAAGTATTATAATGGTAAATGTTTATTATAACGTGGTTGTGACAGATATTTTATACAAGCGTTAAAATGAAAACCTCATTTTAATTCATTAAAAATCCGCGACATGAAATTTTCAAGAAGCGAGGAATTTTTTTATTTCTTGGTCAGGTAAGTTTTACCAGCGTAAAAAAGTTTTGTAAATAACCAAAGTAATTAATAAATCCACCAGAAATTTTTTAAGAATTATAGTTTTTTTACAATGGGGCTTAAAAGTGAAAAATTAGCATTTTAGTGTCCAGAATAAACACTTATTTTTAATTATCAGGCTGGAAGAAATAGTATTTTGAAAGAATAGTTTTATAGAGCATACAATTCTCTACAACTTTTAAATTTAAAGTTGTTTTCTATATATTTTGTAGTTCTTGTTTAATTGCTGGTTTTGTATTTTTAAAAAGTAATTAATTTTCTGAAATAATTTAATAATTAAGTCATGAAACATGGTGGTCGTCAGTGTTATCCAAACAAATATAAAAAGGATGTCATTATTCTCTGAGGTACTGAACTGAGTGCCCCAGTCAGGGCCGGATTTAGGTACAGGCAAACTAGGCGCGCGCCTAGGGGCCCGCACCACATTGGGGCCCGCACCACATGAGACCGCACAAAAAAATATAATTTTAAAGAACTGCGTACTAAAATCAAATGGTTACACAAACTGTGGTTATGTATTCTGACCACATTGTTTAATCTAATAAAATCATTGCATAGACACAGCTGCGTTGACAGAGGCAGACTTAAGGCTAGAATACGTCAATGCTATAAAGGCGAAATGCTCGAACAGATCGCCGCGCCGGCCGGGCAGCGAGTCGGGCGTGATGAGTCAGAGCAGAGCTCGAGCGAGTGGTGTTGTATTGAGCGTCTGGTGGGGGGTAGGATGGCTGCGCCCGCCACTTGTCACTGTCTAGATGCGTGTTGATACTTGAACGCTTAGTTTCATTCCCCGTGCCGTATCGTCCATAGCAAACAAAGCAGGTACCTTTGCATTAGACTGTTCCAGTAACTGGTCTGCTTCTCATAGTTTGACGTTATTCTGATCTATCTTGTTAGTAAGTACTATATAGACATGCACCGGTAATTTTAATCTGATTTCGATAATTTAGTGAAATAAGTTGGACTTCAACAAGTTTTATTGATTCTAGTGTTCTTTCAACGGTGAATAACTTATGATCTGATGAATTTGCACTTTTGGTTAAAAAAAGGTAAGTGTTATATTTTGAGTTATAGACCTACATTTCTGCTAAAATAAAATATTGCATTAGGGTTGCTATACGTCCGGGTATCCCGGACATGTCCAGGATTGGCTGCTAAAAAATTGGCCAAGGGGATTTTCTTGAATTGTATAAAATGTCCTTTTCATTCATATAACTCTACTTATATTTTATGGTTGAAAGTACGTTCTATAACCTATTCTATTCTAGGCTCAAGATAAAGGTATTTTTGTCCAAATTTGTGAAATGGTTGTTTTTATTTTAGAAAAATATTATGGATCGCCACAAAACACACAGTAATCGACATAAAACTAAAGAGCACTTCCTAAGTGGTTGTCAAAAAAGAAAACTTGCAAAAGAACAAGAGAAAAAAAGTGAAGAAGTTCTAGCAAAAACCCGTCGTATGACTGATTTTTTACTGATAAATAAACAAACTTCATCGAATGCTCCCTCTGCTGACAACACAAGCCAAAGTGGGCAGAGTGATGGTGAAAATGACCTTTCAACTCCAACTCATAGTAACTCCAGAAACCAGCACAAAAACTATAAAAACTGTGAAGAGGAAAGTTGTTGTTTTATGTCATACTATCGGCTTTTATAATAGTATGTTTCGTAACAAGAGCCTAAAGTCAGCGTTTTCAGGCCGCGATCTAAGTTTAGATCAAGGGCAGAAAACACTTTAGGCCTGATTTATCAACGCTATTTTCTATCACACAGTAAATATTAATATTAGTTATCAATATTTTTCAAAAATACGGTGTGATAAAGAAATTTTTTTTGGTATGTGTTATTTATTTTCTAGGGGCTTACTGCGAGTTTTCGCAAGAAAAATGCAGCAGTTCACGTCACCAGTGTGAAAAAATTTCAAATACGTTTATCAAATGAACAACGATCTGAACTCCTAAAACATGTGTACAACCATCTTTACGTGAATACTGTATGTTTTACTCTAGGCTACTGACTTTTTTTGTGTAGTCAATATTTATATTAGTATACAAATGTTTTCTCTCTCCAGGGTTTATTTTTTCGCCAATTTGTTTTCCTGGCTTGCACACTATCTATGAAAACACAAGTCAAATTAGTTTTTCATGGAAATTGGACTATTCAACGTTAGCTCTTTACGGTTTAATTTTGATACTGCAATTTAAACAAGAAATTTTGGAGTAAAAAAGTTAAAAGGGTGTGTTTTAATTTGGTTTTTTTTTTTAATTCTTTGTTGTATCTTTCCAGGTTGCAGATGACTCGGTAGTACATGAGGAATCTCCAGCTCCTGAGAATCAATCAGCTGACTTTGAAGTGACTGAACCAGAACCTGACCCAGGGTCCAATAAAGACGTTTTCTTGGAAAACGACATCGGGACTTGGCCGAAACTGATGACTTCTGCTGATGTAGATTACTGCATTAAAATCGGCGCAACAGCACTTCAGAACTGCGATAGTGGTGTACTTGAGAAGAAATCTGTTGTTCAATGTGATAGTGGTAAAGGTTCGGATAAATCTTTCAAAAGAAGATGTCAAGCAAGTTTTTTTGTACGAAAGCCAAAAACGGCGAGGTTATAAAACGCTCTTGGCTGTGTTTTTCCCCTAGTAATGGTCGTGTTTATTGTTATGTGTGTAAGCTTTTTTCTACAGTTCACTCAAATTTTACCGATGACGGTTTCTGTGATTGGAAAAATGCCACCTCACGTTTAATTCACCACGAAACCTCCAAATCTCATTTAAATGCTGTGATTGTTTTTGCAGGACGTGCTAAGGAAATAGGGCAAATTGACCAAGAATTGACTCGTCAAGCAGAAGATGTAGCAAAATATTGGCGGGAAGTTCTCAGAAGGTTGATTAGTGTGATTGTTTTTATCAGTGAAAGAGGTCTAGCATTCAGAGGAGAAAACGAAACTCTTGGGTCACCGAAAAATGGCAATTACCTAGGAATACTGGAGCTTGTAGCACAATATGATGAATTTTTGAGAGATCACATAAAAGCTCACGGAAATCGTGGAAGTGGCCACACAAACTATCTCTCATCTACGATTTGCGAAGAAGTTTTGCAAATAATTGGTAAAAGAGTTTTTAGTGAAATTATCTCCCGAATTAAGCAGTCAAAGTACTACTCCATTTCTCTAGACTCAACTGCTGACGAAGGAAACATTGACCAGCTTTCTTTGGTTTTTAGGTATTTAGAGGAATCCACACCTGTAGAAAGATTTTTAACTTTTATGCCAAACCAGGGTCATAAAGCTAAAGACATGTTTCAAAGCTTGATCACGTTTTTGGAAGAGAATGGCTTAGACATCAAGAACTGTCGTGGACAATCCTATGACAATGCTAGTTCGATGAGTGGAAAATACAACGGCCTGCAAGCTTTAGTACAGCAAGAAAACTACCTTGCTCTGTGGGTACCGTATGCAGGTCACTCGCTGAATCTAGTTGTACAAGCTGCAGCTGGCTGTAGCCTCAGCGCTGTTAGTTTTTTTGATTTTTTAGAAGAGCTGTTTGTCTTTTTCACTTCTTCTACCAGTCGTTATAAGACTTTGACAGACTGCTTACAAAAAGCAGAAACTGCGAGGGAAAATCCCTTCCTTGTGCCGAAAAGAACTACGACAACACTTTGGTCATGCAGAGCTGATGCCACGAAAGCTCTTTTGCATGGCTACAGAGAGATACAAAAAACACACTGTTTTGTATATCAGACGACCAAGAACAGCCAGGTAAAGCTAGAGTACAAGCTTTGGGCTTGTTCAAAAAAATGAAAAAATTGGAAACAAACCTTTATACTGTGTTTGGAATGATATCTTGGGTCAAGTAAGCAAGACAAGCGAAACTCTTCAAAATCCAAGGCTTGACATAAACACAGCTGCGTCGTTACTTTCATCCCTTAAAAGTCTAATAGAAAGTAAGCGAGATATTTATGAGGAGTACGAAGAGACAGACTTGGCTAAAGGTTGGTGGTGAAAAATATGAGGAAAAGCGTATGCGCAAAACAAATGTAAGGTTAGCCACCCTAGACAGTGCCCAAGCCCCAGAGGTTGATTTGTCACCTTCAAATAGGTTTAGAATAGAAAGTTTCATTCCTATAACCGAACTACTACGGGCATTACACAAGAGGCTGCAAGCGTATCGACAAGTTGATGCTCGTGTTGGGTTTCTCAGCAAGTTGCATGAAATTTCTTTGGAAGAAGTGCAGGTAGCAAGTAAGAAACTAGTGGACCTATATAAGAACCATCTTGAAGATGATCTTGGAAATGAACTGGTGCAGTTTAAGACTTTTTCCGAGCAGTATATTGATGAATACGAAAAAAATAAAAAAGTCTTGAGTAAGGAGAGATGGTTGTATAAGATTTTGCTAGACAATAATCTCAAGGATTGCCTGCCCAATGTAGAGGTTACATTAAGGATGTACCTGTCTTTGATGGTAACCAATTGTTCAGCTGAACGATCTCAAAATTAAAACTAATAAAGAACAGACTCAGAACATCTATGACAGAAGATCGACTAAACTTTCTATCTTTGTTAAGTATTGAAAATGATATCTTGAAGCAAGTTAATTACGATGATGTGATTAGTACCTTTATAAATTTAAAATTAAGGAGAAAACCAATCAGTAGTAGCTAGTTAATTATAGTATTTCTAAGTACGGTAACTATAATGTAATTTGGTTTTAAATATTTTCCAATCTCAACATGTATTTCATATAAACATGTTCAATAAATAATTTTTAATATTTTAAACAGTTTCTTCGATTTGTATTTGATTTTAATCCTTAACATTTGCACTAAATACTTGGTTTTATCAATATTTTATAGTAAAAAATAGGTATTTTTTTATTTTAAATGAAAAATATTTAAGCTCAAAAAAGGCCTTTAAAACACCATTTTGAAGTTAATTTTTACAAACTTTTCCGGGGGAGGGCCCTCGGACCCCCCGCTTTGCAGGGGGGTATTCCAGACCCCCCGGAAGGGCCCGCACCACAAACTGAGCCTAGGGGCCCACAGACCCTAAATCCGGCCCTGGCCCCAGTGTATATTGCAAGATTAAAACCTTCAACGCTAACTGAAATGGTGACACAGTTGAAGAATCTGTTTGAATGTTTGGGCTTCCCTTGCTTTATTTCCGTTCCCACGCCCCGCAGGTAATTGCCTCCTGGAGACATGAGGGGGGGAATGACATCATCAAATTACGTCACAAGTCTTATTTCCGAGATTGCCAGTAGAGTCGCATGAATCAGGGGGTATAAAATTGTTTGTAGTGGTTCCTACTAGGTTGCTCTGCCTCCGCTCCGATTTTTACTGTCTTCAATTTTCTGGCTGGGATGGGACTGTCTGGTATAATAGAAGGTCTATGATTAGCATAGACCTTCTATTATACCAGACAGTTCCATCATACGGGCGAGCTGGTCGTAGTTCTGGCTCAACGTGTCGGCTAGTTGTTCGAGACCTCGCCAGACTGCGCTGGCGTTGGCTCTCTCCCCCCTCAACCCATTACCCACCCTCCTTAGGAAAGACGTCAGGCACTACGTCACGTACTACGTCACGTTACGTCAACGCTGCGTTGCCAAATTGAACAGTGCATGCGATACGCCCTGTTGCCGTCCTTCCCTATTTATCCCTGGCCAGAGAAGGAGTGCGATGCACGTTTGGAAGCAACTCATACATACTGCCGACTAAACACTTTTTACAAATACAATAATATTATATCTACCAGAAAATACGTTTAATAAAAACAAAAATGACATGTCATACTGACGACTAAACACTTTTTACAAATACAATAATATTATACCTACTAGAAAATACTTTTAATAAAAACAAATATGAAATGTCAAACTGACGACTAAACAATTTTACAAATACAATAATATTATACCTACTAGAAAATACTTTTAATAAAAACAAAAATGACATGTCATACCGACGACTAAACACTTTTTACAAATACAATAATATTATACCTACTAGAAAATACGTTTATTAAAAATAAATATGAAATTTCATACTAGACGACTAAACAATTTTTAACAAATACAATAATATTAGGCCTATACCTACTAGAAAATACGTTGAATAAAAACGAAAATGACGAAAATAGAGTTTGTATTCATTGCTCCTATGCCCGCACTCTTCAGACGGATCGACTGACGTCACTGACACACACACAAAACAACTACAACATGTCACAGATGAAAATTTGTATTGTATAATATTATATACATATACTAATACAGTAATATGCACCAACATTTAGACTATTCAAGAATAATCAAATTGTTCATGAGTAATCTAAAAGATGCAACATTTTAGTAATCTAAAAGTCTTCAACTTTGACTTGCTATAATAAAGTAGTTTTTCATGGTGAAATACAACCATGAATAATTTTATATATGGTATATTGCATTAATCTCATTTGCCATTACTAAAGGTTAAAATCTTTATCTACAAAATGTATATATTGTAGATAATTTGTAGATATTTTGTCTTGTATCTTTATTATAATTGATTATACTTAGGCCTACTGTTTATATAATAAAAATTACAGTGTCCTTATTTTCAACTACGTTAAACATTTCTTGAATACGACCACAAATGTATGTCCCTGAATACCAAATATCTGATTCTTATATTGGGTGGTGTGAATAAAAAGTAGAAAATTCTTTTTTGAAGAATATTCTTCATTTCGAGTACGATACACGTACGATAAAACAGAAAATTCCTCGGGAGGTCTCACTTTCCCAACAGACGGTGCTAGTACAATAGCGAAGCTAACTCTGGTGGTTTTTGACAAATACTTCCAGATACATATGCATTCGTTAAACATCACTAAAAAATATGTCATAGAGTGAAACAATGGATTAATAAGGAAGAACAGTGGTGGTTCCAGTGCCCAAGTGAGTGTTCTGTGCACAGGGACTTTTTTGTTTCTAAAATCCTGGTGGCGAAGTTGCACAGAACTCTCCAGGAGATCTCCAAGGACATGAGGCAACCTGGGACCAAAAACACAGGTTCTTGGAGAAAAGTACAAAATTTAAAAAATTATTAGAGATGCTAAAATTTACGATATTTTGGACTGAAGGTAAATATATCCATTACAGTATTTTGTCATTATACTTAATTAATTGTTACAATAAATTAAAAACATTGTTATGTTTACTAGCATATTTAACGTGTATGTTGTTTACAATATTTATTTAAATTAGTTTCATTACTTTTTGATTTTGAATTTGATTGTAAGAATAAATTTGAAACGCTTTGATATTTAAAATGAAAATTTAAATATGTTGTTTACGATATTTCTTTCAACTAGTTTCATTATTTTGTATACTTTTTTGTATTTGATTGTAAGAAAAAAATTTAAACATGTTGATAATTACTAAGAAATTTAAAGCGTATGTTGTTCACAATATTTATTTCAATTCGTCAATTTGTTTACTAATTTTGTATGTTTTTATTTCTATTTGATTATAAAAATAAATTTAAAACTCTTTGATAAGTATCAGGAAATCAAATGTTTATGTTGTTTATGATATTTGCTTTCACATAGCTTCATTATTTTGTATGTTTTTATTTTTCTTTGATTGTGAGAATAATCATTAAAACTTAATTATTTATGTTTATTACGAAAGTAATGAGTGTGTAATAGTTTTTTTCATATTATATAATATTGATTACTATTAAGTTATTTATTACGTAGGTTTTCATTTCCCTTGAGGTGTCAGAGTAAATTTAAACATTAATTGAAATTTATGACAAAAGTTGTATGTAAAATAGTTGTTGTTCATAATTTGGCTTTCAATTAGTTTTAGAGTATGTTATCCTATGTACATGTTTTACATACTATTGTAATAATAATTTTTCTCGATAAAAATAACTATTGTCTCGATGAAATATAGTTAGATTCCTTATTGAATTCTAATTGGTGCCTATAAAATAAATACAATTTTATTTTTAAGGTTATTTAATTATGGCAAAACAAAAAAGTTTAAATGGTAATGGTAGTATTGTTTCAATTAGAATAATTAGTTAATATGTTGTGTTTTCTTTTTTTTTCAATCAGTAGGAATGTTATTTGGGCTTTTGCCAGTGTTGAATTCTCTCCTAACTTGTTTTTCATAATACTGTATTATAAATATTGCATTTGTCTAAACAATTGGTTTGGGAAATTAGTATTATTTTTGTACTTATTACTGTAATATTTTTATGAAAGTGTTATTTTTTTACATTATATACCATTAATTATAGTACATATATCATTTATTGTATTGTATTTAAGTATGTTGTTGCTGTGATGAAATGTTAAAGATGGAACATTACAGTACATGATTAATTGTGATGGTTTAATTTAAACGTAAGATGCAGTTTATTTCATAACTCAAAGATGTTTAAAGTGGTTTGTTGTTAACAAGAGTATTATATGTCAATTTGTTTAGTTATTTTATTTGTTCTTCTTTTTTCTGTGGTTCCAATTTTATGCAGGTTTGGTTAAATGTAAATATATATTATCTTATAGTTGTTATTCAATTTTCTGAAAGTTGTAAATTTCATTTAATAATACTTGGTACCAAGGTATAGACATTCGTTCTAAAATTACATATGGTATTAATATTATATATCACCAATTTAACAAACCAAAGCACATATCACAAAATTTATAAAAAACTATTTTATAATTTCCACCAACGATAAATACATTTTCAAATGTTTTCTTAAATTGCAAATTTATTTTTTAGGTTCCACTTTGATAAATGTTGTACCAAATGTTACAATGTTAAGGTTATTTTTTGTAGGTGTTACTTATTTCCTTAATACAAATATAAATGTCATTTGAATTATTTTGGTAGTAAATTTTAATTGTTATATTATACCAATGTTATTATACTTCTAAGAACCAGTATTCTTTTATTCCATGTGCTTTTTTAACGTGTTATTACTGTTAAATACTGTTATAATACAAAAATTAATAAGGCTATTAGAAAGACTTTTCAACACAGTAAATATACACTCAGTTTTAAACCAAAGAACAATACTTTTACTTTAAATAGTTTTTTGGTATAATACGTGTTGGTACATATACAGTACAAGTAAACGTCACACAACACAAATTCACCACAATATAAGCACAAAATGCACAAATATACTACAATACAAGTACAAAGTGCACAAATATTGTGGTGATCGATCACCATAATATTTGTGCATTTTGAACTTGTATTGTATATTTGTGCATTTTGTGTTTATATTGTGGTGAATTTGTGTTATGTGACGTTTTACTTTAATTAACAAACTATCTAACAAAGAAAATAATAACAAATATGAAAAATCTGGAATATATAAAATACAATGCTTGAAATGCAATTCTTTTTATATAGGACAAACCGGTAGAAAATTTAATTTATGTTACAAAGAACACATACAAGTCATAAGAAACAACAACTCTTTTATTTTTATTTTATTTTTATAATTGTTCATTTTTTATAGGTTATATTATTTACACTCTGAAGAGGGCCCAAGGGCCGAAACCGGTCATGTATTGTTATAAAAAATGAATAAAGAGTACTTAATTATAGTTATTATTCAATTTAATAACTCAGTCTTAAATTATTACAGTTATCATGCTATTTTTAAATAAAAAAAAGAGTTCTTTTGTCTGAAAATGTTCTATTTTTATTTCTTTTGGCCAAATTTCCATAATAATAATAATAATACAGTAGTATTATTATAAGTATTTGTATTGTCTTAGTAAATAGTTACTAAACTATTTTCGATTTGTTTTCGTATCGTACCGGACACCCGATCGGAATAGATTGTCAGTGGAGAGGGTCTGAGCATAAAAGTTTACAGTGACATGTCATGTACTGAATTGTTGAAGCCATTAAAAACAATGGTTCTTTACTAAAAAAAAAGTAATCTCTACAGAAAAATATGACTGGTTTCAGCATTCAGCTATTGCAACTATACGTATGGCAACCCTGCATAGCTCCCGCGCTTGTTACTCTGCTTTTCGGCGCTCGCTAATTAAGACTGTGTTATTAAAACTGCCCACATATAAACGTGTTCTTAATTTATAATGCTGTTTTTCCAGATTACGTGGAAGTTCGAATGAAATTCGTACATAGCGTAGAACTAAAGATACTATATCCAACGTATTTTAATATTTTATTTGGTTTTAATAATCGCCTTAGCCTTAGTTAAATTATTATAAATATATTATTTACGTTTGAACATCTGTTACTTTTAGATTCATTTAGAAATTTCTTCTTGCTGCTCAGCTCTACTATGTAATAATGAACATATTTGAATTAACAGTCTCTACGTTTAGTCATAATGATATAGTCTATAGTAGTACGAACGCTATAATTATTTATATTAGACTCGTATCATTTACTAGCTGTTTACCCGTGTCTTGCTACGGGATTAACATATAAACATTTTTTTTAGTTTATTAATTGTAGCTTCGAGTGCCAACCTGTCCCTCCCTTTTATAAGATAAAAGTAACTCATAAATTATTAAAATGTAGTAAAAGGAGATTCAAGTTATTATAACTTTTGATAACAATAATCATACCTAATTACTGATACAAAAGGTAAATTAATACAAAAGTACTATTTTGAAATTTGGACGGAAGGTATAATCATGTCGTCCCGAGAAAAATTGTAAGATTTTACATTTCCAATAAATAGGGTTTAATTTTAGCGATTGAAAATATAAATTTTGCCAAAAAACATAGGCGACTCGGCCGTACAAAACATGATTTCGTTCTTACATTCTTACTTAATAATGAGATACCGACACAACGTTGTGCGTATTTTAAGGCGAATATGAATGATGATATGTGTGTAGGATGAGTGTAGTCTGGTTACTAACTGAGTTCAACTATTCCTCAGAATGACAAGTTATCACACTTGGGATTAACGATTAAATTTAATCGTTACTTTTTCTATTAACTTTTTAACTTATTCGTTAGTTTTGGTAATGTTTAACTTCTAACTTTAACTAGTTGAAAATCTTGCTAACGGTTAAAGTAACTCAGTTAGTTTTTCAAATGTGATAAAAGGTGCAATTTGGTCCGAGGAATGTGTACTGGGGAGAAAGTATCTAAAACTCAGGTCAAAGACCGATTGTTTTCCTCATCCTGACCCCCAATTGTCACCGACAAGCAAGGTCACTGTTTTGAAGACGCACCCCCTACCCTTTACTCACATTTTACTGCCTTATAAATAAAAAAGGTGGACCAAACGAGTATACCATTGTTGTGGGATTGACTTGTGTCCTTGAAATGATCTTTTCACTTGACTAGTTTATGTTTAGGGGTAAAGTTGAGATAGTCATTTAGTTATCTTGTTTTAAATCAACGTGTTGGGCCTAAGCTTGTTTATCTGTCATAAACTCTAATACTGTAATTTTACCTATTTACCCATCTATCTCTATAAGTAATTAGGAAAATCAGTTGCATTTTGACGTTAATGCTGTCAATACTTGATTAATTGATCATTACATAAAATCCAAATTGTCCTGTTAAAAAGAAGTCGGGAAAAACCATTTAAATGGTTAGTCAATCCAACATTTCCTCAAACGTTTACTTTATTTTAAATTAGGCTTACTAGGTAAATTCAATCCAGTATATGATACCACGCAACAGAATAAACTATCTTCAAGATTGCAGAACATATTTCAAGTAACAATTGCTATATTTCGTTCTGTTTTCATTATTTTGCTATCGGCACCGTCGAAAAGAAAAGATAATGATAATACTATCTTTAATATTAATAATATTATCAATGGTAATTAGTTTTGTATTTTTTTAACGATTTATATAGTTTTCATAATTTTTAATTAACTTATTTCAGTAAGAATAAAACATGCACTCAGAACGGCAAATACTTAAACATCTAATATAGAGTGAGTATATTTTGTTCAGTTTTTCTTTACCGCTAATCCCCATATTTTCTTATCAGTGACCCTTCCTTATCATCGCACGCCTGATAAAAATCACCTGGAGTCAACATGTCACGATATTATTTGGCCTTTCTTATTATCTGCGCCAATTAAAAAAAGTTTTGTTATCGTGAATTTCCTATAAGATAGTTATTGATTTTTCAAAGTATAGCTTAAAAATGTAAAACTTTAATTTCAAAGACTTATGTCAGTTTTTGTTAATAATTTTAGAAATTAAATAAAATATTTAATTTGTAAGATTTCGGACAGTTATATAACAAAAATTACTGTAGACATTGCTATAGTCTAATTAATAGTATTGTATGATAATGTACTATAAATAGGCCTATTTATCTAAGATATTATAAATAATAAAAGATAATACAGGTTGAGTATTTGTTTATGTATATTTTACTGTACCAAAACTAACTTTTAACTTTCAATTTCAGTTAATTTTCTAATACTTTAACTTTAATCAGTTAGTTTAAATTTATTCTAACTTTTAACTTCAATTAGTTACGTTTTTAGAGTATTAACTTTAACTTTGTTCAGTTAAAAAAAATCATTAACTTTCCCAAGTATGCAATTTATTAATAGCCCAACAGACAGGGCAACTAAGGGACCTACAGCTTTATGTAGACTCCGAACCACGTAGTGTTGGTCTGATTTACAGGTAACTGATAAATCTGACACTCATTTCTCTCCCCTACACAAAATTCGAACTCTAACTACCATCCAACATGGACATCACAGACTTCTATTGTAATGTCCACGTCGATGGCAACCGTTAAGCGGAGGCCGTGTCGGTAGGACCGAGCATGGAACCTATCGCCTACAATCTCCTAAACACTTTTTCTCCAAGTAGCTGGGTTACAGATCTGTTGCCACCAGATTCCAACGCTCGTTGAAGCAAGAAAACTAAATTTAAGGTACACATGTGGCATATATTTTTTTACAGGAAGAAACAAGTATTATAATGGTAAATGTTTATTATAACGTGGTTGTGACAGATATTTTATACAAGCGTTAAAATGAAAACCTCATTTTAATTCATTAAAAATCCGCGACATGAAATTTTCAAGAAGCGAGGAATTTTTTTATTTCTTGGTCAGGTAAGTTTTACCAGCGTAAAAAAGTTTTGTAAATAACCAAAGTAATTAATAAATCCACCAGAAATTTTTTAAGAATTATAGTTTTTTTACAATGGGGCTTAAAAGTGAAAAATTAGCATTTTAGTGTCCAGAATAAACACTTATTTTTAATTATCAGGCTGGAAGAAATAGTATTTTGAAAGAATAGTTTTATAGAGCATACAATTCTCTACAACTTTTAAATTTAAAGTTGTTTTCTATATATTTTGTAGTTCTTGTTTAATTGCTGGTTTTGTATTTTTAAAAAGTAATTAATTTTCTGAAATAATTTAATAATTAAGTCATGAAACATGGTGGTCGTCAGTGTTATCCAAACAAATATAAAAAGGATGTCAAAATTCTCTGAGGTACTGAACTGAGTGCCCCAGTCAGGGCCGGATTTAGGTACAGGCAAACTAGGCGCGCGCCTAGGGGCCCGCACCACATTGGGGCCCGCACCACATGAGACCGCACAAAAAAATATAATTTTAAAGAACTGCGTACTAAAATCAAATGGTTACACAAACTGTGGTTATGTATTCTGACCACATTGTTTAATCTAATAAAATCATTGCATAGACACAGCTGCGTTGACAGAGGCAGACTTAAGGCTAGAATACGTCAATGCTATAAAGGCGAAATGCTCGAACAGATCGCCGCGCCGGCCGGGCAGCGAGTCGGGCGTGATGAGTCAGAGCAGAGCTCGAGCGAGTGGTGTTGTATTGAGCGTCTGGTGGGGGGTAGGATGGCTGCGCCCGCCACTTGTCACTGTCTAGATGCGTGTTGATACTTGAACGCTTAGTTTCATTCCCCGTGCCGTATCGTCCATAGCAAACAAAGCAGGTACCTTTGCATTAGACTGTTCCAGTAACTGGTCTGCTTCTCATAGTTTGACGTTATTCTGATCTATCTTGTTAGTAAGTACTATATAGACATGCACCGGTAATTTTAATCTGATTTCGATAATTTAGTGAAATAAGTTGGACTTCAACAAGTTTTATTGATTCTAGTGTTCTTTCAACGGTGAATAACTTATGATCTGATGAATTTGCACTTTTGGTTAAAAAAAGGTAAGTGTTATATTTTGAGTTATAGACCTACATTTCTGCTAAAATAAAATATTGCATTAGGGTTGCTATACGTCCGGGTATCCCGGACATGTCCAGGATTGGCTGCTAAAAAATTGGCCAAGGGGATTTTCTTGAATTGTATAAAATGTCCTTTTCATTCATATAACTCTACTTATATTTTATGGTTGAAAGTACGTTCTATAACCTATTCTATTCTAGGCTCAAGATAAAGGTATTTTTGTCCAAATTTGTGAAATGGTTGTTTTTATTTTAGAAAAATATTATGGATCGCCACAAAACACACAGTAATCGACATAAAACTAAAGAGCACTTCCTAAGTGGTTGTCAAAAAAGAAAACTTGCAAAAGAACAAGAGAAAAAAAGTGAAGAAGTTCTAGCAAAAACCCGTCGTATGACTGATTTTTTACTGATAAATAAACAAACTTCATCGAATGCTCCCTCTGCTGACAACACAAGCCAAAGTGGGCAGAGTGATGGTGAAAATGACCTTTCAACTCCAACTCATAGTAACTCCAGAAACCAGCACAAAAACTATAAAAACTGTGAAGAGGAAAGTTGTTGTTTTATGTCATACTATCGGCTTTTATAATAGTATGTTTCGTAACAAGAGCCTAAAGTCAGCGTTTTCAGGCCGCGATCTAAGTTTAGATCAAGGGCAGAAAACACTTTAGGCCTGATTTATCAACGCTATTTTCTATCACACAGTAAATATTAATATTAGTTATCAATATTTTTCAAAAATACGGTGTGATAAAGAAATTTTTTTTGGTATGTGTTATTTATTTTCTAGGGGCTTACTGCGAGTTTTCGCAAGAAAAATGCAGCAGTTCACGTCACCAGTGTGAAAAAATTTCAAATACGTTTATCAAATGAACAACGATCTGAACTCCTAAAACATGTGTACAACCATCTTTACGTGAATACTGTATGTTTTACCCACTAG
>JAQJVL010003170.1:0-67815 GCA_035578905.1 Stictocephala bisonia | reverse complement strand
TTATTAACAAAAACGTCAACATGAAAAATCAACAATGTTATAAAATAAATAGTATAATGATATCAAAGTAGTTTGTTCAAAAACTACCACATTTTCCCCTTTGTATAAAAGAACACAAAATAATGCCTAACAATAAACTAATAAGTCACGTAATCTTTAAAACATGGAGGTGGCTTTGTATGATGTCATGGTCTGGAGGGACGATCACAAACGTCTTCACTTGAATCAGGAACTGGCTCTTCTTCCAAAATCCTGGCGTTCCCAGTTTCAGCCAGTTCCAAGTTCGAAGGTTCAGTCTGATTTGTAGGATTGGCAGGTTCTTCTTGAACAGGATAAGAAACTGTTTCTTTGGAGACACATCTAGTTGCTCTTTATGTTCAGTTGAAAAAGACCCTATAGGAGCAAGCTGCCTGAGAGAAATAGTTTTAGAAACTCACAGCCAGCTTTTCGACGAATCAGAGTATAATGAGGGTTCACTTCAATCAGCTCAACTTCCTCCACAATGTTCTACTTAATTACTTAAAATATGAAGATATTTGCTGTTCCTTACGTTTCTTTTAGCAAGCTTCAGGCCCAGGGATTAACCAAAATGGCAAAGTAGTTCCATTTACAATTCAACTAGGATGAATGAAAAACCTTTCATGTGGAGTGCAGTTAGTAGAGGTGCACAGGAGCGACAGTGTGAAATGAAATGAAAACAGTTTTATTTAGTGAGGCAAAGTTAGGACCATTAGGTCCTCTCTTACACTTAACCTCATTCTCTTAAGGAAGATTGTAGAGATTCCTGCAGGACGTCCTCCCAGAAATGTACTCGGAGATTCCGTGACTTAAGAGCACAGTTGATAGTTTTCCATATTGTTCTATTTAGGCGTTCAACCTGGCCATTTCCTTGGGGCTTATAAGGAGCCCCAAAGCAGAATAATGTGCGACAGGGCGACATTGTCGCAGAACAAAAGAGAGGGCTGCAGAAAGAAATCACCTAATTGAGGAACTATTTTTCCATACTCCAAAATTACAACTTTGATTTCTGCAGAACGATATCTGGTTTTTGTGTATTAAAAATTAAGTAGAACCGTATTTGTAGTGCAACTTAATAACAAACTATGTACTGACTGATTCAGAATGATAGATGATGGCTTTCGCGATTTTATGAAATGATAACAGCTGACAAAATTGTAGTCAGCAGAGAAGAAAGTCAGGGTGCAAGTTCTCATAAACCCTAACCACACTAAGCCACTCTCGTGATGAGTGAAGGTTCCTATTAAGGTGAAGACTAGTTCACGACCGAATCGTTCACTGTAATGAACTAGTTCAAAGTGGCGTAACGAACAACAACTTTTACAAGTGAAGGAAGAGTGATTTATAGTTTTGTTATGAGCTTTGTTTATAGACACTTTTTGATTATTTATACTTGTAAATTTGTTTAACCAACCTTCTTCAAATTTCAGTTTTTATTGCTAATATTGATAAAAATAAATAATTTAATTTTTTTTTGTTAATGTTCCTTCCCAGCTCTGATGTTTACTTTCAAATGAACTAGTTCTAATCATAATGCACGAATTATTTCACTTGTTCACTAAGCTGACTAGTTCATTTGACCCGATTGCTCCTGAACTACCATCTCTCCACTCCTGCTTTCCAATTACGATCGGATCGGTACATCGCATCTGAGTAACGATGACTTTAATTACGTTATCATTGATCGATAATAGCCGACTCTGGAGAGTATATTGTTTGTAGTAACTGCTCAGAGAAAATACTACTTAAAAATTTTAAAGCACATTATTTTGATCATATTGGGTAATAAAGAACTAAAATTAGTGCCTAGATACTAAAATTGACATTTGCATCTGTTGTCAATGAACTATATTGGTCATCCTTATAGTCATGGTCAAATAAACTTGAATTAAACATAAATAGAGTTTGTATCCCTTAATTTAGTATTTTACTTCTATATTAAGAATTTGGGAATATAATTTATATAATTGTGGATAAAAACAGTAGGTTTACACGATTCTGAGTGATTATTTACGTGATTAGAAGACACAGCGGTAAAACGGTGAAATAAAATATTTTAATAACAAATTTTATGTTCTTCTCTTTGGCATATCTAATAATTTAATAATAATAACGTGAACGAAGTATATTTAATAAACAAAATAATGCACTTTTCGACAAAGAACAAAATTGATACTAGAGTGAATAAATACAAATTCTAAATAAAATCTATAATCCAATTATATAGAATTGGACTCCAATAGAACTCGTTGGCAATGAGTGAGTCGACTATCTCCATCGTTTCAAGTTTTTTCCACAACAACCTTGACTTATCACGTAAGGGACGGCTCCTGCCTACAATTGCCGCTGCCTTTTTACTATTGAGGAATGCCCTTTTTCTGATTTATTAAGGGATCTGGAAAAGAATAAAACACAGCGTCTACCTTGGCTTAAAGTTGCTGCTAAGGCAACGTTAGAAGCATCAGTCTCCACCAACGGATATTCATCGCTGATAGTTGTCACAACAGAATCAGCTATTTCCTGCTTCAGTTTTTCAAAAACAACAGCTACTCAGAGTCCAGTGGGAATGACGTGCAGACAGAGTTGTCTGATCTTATCAGAAAAACGTGGTATCCATTTAGAATAGTGGGCAAAGAATCCAAGTAAGAAAGAAGTATTATGAGGAAGTGGCATTTCCAGCAGAGGTTTAAGTTGAGATGAAATGAAATGAAAAACGTCTTTATTTATATTCAAGAGGTGAAGTTAGGGCTGCAAAGCCCTCTCTACCACTTAACCTCATCATACATAATAAGATATTTTCAAATATAAATAACAATTTACAAGGAAATACAAAATAGAAATTGCAATGTACGAAGTAAAACATATAAAGTCAAAAAATGTGAAACATTATATTTAAACCTAAAAATATTTCGACTATCTCAAACAAAACTACAGTTATTCATAACATTTATTCAAAACTACATTCATTCGGCACAATCACTCATTACCGCCACCACCAAGCCACAGCGACACCAACCACTACTCCCGCTAGGCCCGCAGCAGATAGCACCTCACCTCCGCCCCAAACCGAGTGCGCTTATCGATGGATCTGATATTATCAGGCAGAGCATTCCAGAGCCTGCACGCGGAGACAATAAATGATTTGTTGAAAGTGGTGGTGCGGTGAACTGGAATAGCTAACATTGACTCACCAACGTCTTGTTCTACGCACACCAACTTGTGACAGATAAACAAACTGCTCTAAAAGATAATTAGGAATTTGGTTTTGAAGAATACTGTGCAACAATATCAGGATATGGAATTGTCGAAGATTGTTTAACTTTAAGATGGATAATTGGTAGAAAAATGGAGTAACATGATCCCTTCGCCTCAGGTTGAAAATAAATCTGATACAGTAGTTTTGGGCACGCTGTAATCTTTCCGCGAGCTCAACAGACATGTCATTGATTACAGTATCACAATAATTAAAGTGAGTGAAAACTAGAGTCTTTACTAACAACACCTTGACATTGAGAGGGAAAAACATGGCAAATCTTTTCAAAGTGTGTATAGCAGCAAAAACTCTCTTACACATTACAGCTACTTGATCAGTCCAGTTCAAGTTTTTATTCATAATAAGTCCTAGGTTTTTAACTTTGTCACAAAACGGTAATTCTGTATTGTTAAGTTTGAGTTTTGGTATATTTGTCAGGTCAATGTTAGAAATGAGTCTAGTAGAGCCCAACAATATTGTTTGGGTTTTGGCCTCATTGAGCTTTAAGCCATGCTTAACAGCCCAATCTGTGAAATTTGTGATAGACTGGATATCACAGTTAATGTTAGTTACGGCAGTAGGCAAGTCTTTCAGAGTGAAGTGAGTATATATTTGTAGGTCGTCAGCGTATAAGTGAAATTTGCAGAAATTGATAACAGTAGTGACATCGTCAATGTAAAGTAAGAATAAGAGTGGCCCAAGCACAGAACCCTGGGGCACACCTCTAGTCACCAGTTCCCAGTCAGATTTTCTGTTGTCTGCCTTTACACACTGCCGACGGTCCGTCAAGTACGACCTGACCCATTCAATACAACGATCAGAAAAACCACCAGAGAGCATTTTTATATAAAGAAGGGGATAGTAAACGCAGTCGAAAGCTTTAGAGAAATCAAATAGGGTCAAGATGGTAAGTAGGGACTTATCAATAGCAGAGCGGACATCGTCAGTAATTTTAAGAAGGGCAGTGGAAGTACTGAATCTTGAACGGAATCCAGATTGGAAATTGGACAATAATCTAGCACTCTCCATAAACGATGACATCTGACGGTGGACTAACCTTTCGAGGCATTTTGACAACGCTGGCAAGATACTGATAGGTCTGAAATCTGATGCAACTTGAGGTGACGAAACTTTTTGTAGAGGGCGCACAATAGCAGATTTCCACTCAGACGGAAAAGTAGATGTGGTTAAAGATTTATTGAAAATAGCTGTAATCACAGTCAGTATTGCTGGAAGTAAAAGTTTGAGAATTTTAATAGGGATTTTATCAGTACCGACTGCGTTGCTAGTCATCCTCATCACAGCATCAAGCACATCAGCCTCAGTCACCTGAGTGAAGACGAACTGATGGCGAGGGCGGCAAAGAGGAGTGGCATTCAGCTCACTGACAAAGTCACGAGCTCTGGACAGATCGATTGGAATGTTAGTGAAATATTTATTTACGATATTAAGATCAAAGGAAACAGGTTTGTCACTATTGGTCTTACCAATGCCTAGCTCCCTGACCTTAGACCACAAGCCTTTAGTACATATGACACCAGAGAAAGATCTATAATAGAATCGTATCTTGGCATTGCGAAATCGTTGCTGAGTCTTATTCCTCAGTCTTTTATACTCCGCCCAATCGTCAGATGACTTAGTTCTTTTAGCCCTATGAAAAGCAATGTCCCTTAACCTCTGTAGTTGACGTAAGTAGTCATTACATGGGGCTGGTTTCTTGGTGACCCTCTTAGTGATCAAGGGAGCATGCTTATCAAGGAGACAAATTGTGAAATTATTAAACATGTTTACCATAGTATTGACATCAGGAGCGTGGATTATATCATGCCAAGACATTAGGAGTGCATCAGCCAGAAGTGCATCTGAATCAACATTATTGAGTCTCCTGTACGAGATGAATTTGGGTTCACATTTAGGGGTGGTTAGACGATATACACAAAATATTAAATCGTGTCTTGACAGGCCAAGGACAGGGTGCTGACCGTGGTGCACGACATGGGACAGGTCAGAGACAGCCATGACGTCCAGCCATGTATCCGTAGTAGCAGTGTGATGGGTTGCTTGTAAAGGAAGTATAATGAAACATTCTTGTTAAGTAAGTCTGATCGTAAGTAGCAGGGCCCAAGAGGTTCGAGTTAAAGTCACCAGTTACAATGACATGACTATAACGAGCCATAAGATCAAGAAGAATGGATTCAAATTCAACGAGAAAACCAAGATTAGGTGCCCTATAACAAACAGAAATTAAAACATGTATATTATTAACAGAAACATCAAGAAACATGTACTCAGGTCGCCCCAACCTGGTGGTGTCAGAGGAGTACAGTATTGTAGTAGGTAAATTAGATTTGACAAAAGCTGCAACTCCTCCACTACCTTTGGACAGACGATCATTACTATAAAGAGTATATCCAGATAGATCAACACTTTTATCTGATATATTAGGCTTGAGCCAGGATTCGGAAATTAAAACGATATCAAAAGAAGAAAATTCAAAAATTAAACGAAATTCGTCAATATGACCAAGAAGAGATTGAGTATTGACATGGGCTGTCTTAAGAAGTCTGGAGTAGGGGGCAAGGGTGCTGGCGAAGTGATCTGATTGCAAAGTTGATGGTGGTAGGGGGGAGGAAGAGTGACACGCCATCACGGGGTCACCTGACGTTGACTGACATTGACGTAAATGGTCAATGCCACTGTATGTGTATAGGCGGGCGGGTGGGTCAATGCCACTGTATGGGCGGGTTAGGTTAGGTTAGGTTAGGTAAAAAGAGTATCATGATCAGCATTCTGTTGTGTTGCTAGAATGGCTTGTGTGGTAGCTGGCAGTCTTGTCAGTCAAAGTGGCTTCAAAACACCATCCAGTATGTTGGTTACTATGTGATCATCCTTGTACTGTAGAACGTTGGTTGCGATATGATCATCGATATACTGTAGTACGTTGGTTGAGATGTGATCATCGATATACTGTAGTACGTTGGTTACGATATGATCATCGATATACTGTAGTACGTTGGTTGTGATATGATCATCGATATACTGTAGTACGTTGGTTACGATATGATCATCGATATACTGTAGTACGTTGGTTACGATATGATCATTATTACGGACCGAATCCTTGGAATAGAAAACCATGGTTTTCTCGTTTTTTTCGTGAAACTTGGCCTCATTAAAATTATGAAATTACTTGGTGAACATTCAAAACCTATGAGAACATTCAAAAAATGAGATGGGTCGGGTTTGATAGAGTTATGGGAAACCAAATGACCTAGTATGTTGATAGATGTCATATCAAAGTTGCTTTTTCTTCCATTGATTTCAATGTGTAGCTTGTCTAGAGCCAACAAGAGTTTGTTGAGATTCTGATTGTGATCTTTCTTATCATTTACACAGACCGTTATGTCATCAAGATATGCGTAAACTCCTTTTAGTCGTTAATTTAAAATTATTTTATCAATGCACCTCTGGAAACATGCTACTACATTAGTTACACCAAATGGTATACGGGTAAATTGATACAACCTGCCTTTAGCTTCAAATGCATTGAACTGTTTATCTTCGTTACAGATAGAGATCTGATGGTAAGCATTCTTCAAATTAATAGTACTAAAATGTTTGTACTTTGCAATTTAATGAACCATTCCATTAATGTTTTGGAGGGAATGTGCATCCAGTAGTGTAAATTTGTTTATTGTTTGAGAGTAGTCTACAACAAAACGTTTCCTATGATTTTCGTTGACTAATACTTGTGGCCTCCATGGTGATATACTCGGTTCAATGATTCTTCTGATAGTAAGGGATCAATTTCACTGTCAATAAACTTCTTGTCTATGTCACAATACAAACGAGATTTTTTAACGATGAGCCAACAATCTAAAGACAAATGACCAAAGAGACGAGTTGGTTCAACTTTAGCAAAATATGAGCAAATGCTCAAAAGAGATTTATTTCCTCAAAAATCCACCAGTATGTTAGAATGCTCTTTTAATATGTCATGACCAATTAAAACATCTGAACAATGTTGTTTTAGAACAGTTAGTTTACATCTATTATACTTTTGATCAACAATGTCAAGTTAGTTTTAGACTATAACGATGTAGATGCCATCAATACTCACCCTTCGTTTGGTACTACTTTGATAGAATGATTTTTCGTGAAATCGAGACTAATTAAACTTCCTGAACTTCCTGTATCTATTAAACAATGACAGGATATATTGTTGATTGTAGCGGGGGTAACAGCCCGACACAGTTGTCGTAAAAATCCTTCGCCTAAAGAATCAACAATAGCTGAAGAGACAGATTCAAAATCAGATGTTGGTTTAGGTTTTCTACAGACACAAGCATAATGCCCCTTGATTTTACAGTTATTGCATAACTGATCCTTAGCAGGAAAATAGGTACGAGGGTGTCTTTTGTTTCCACAAAAATAACATTTGCTCATATCATTATGAGCGGCAGTGCAAACATTGTCAGTCTTACATGAAACAGTTGACATTTCCTGAGCTTCAGGTATAGACGTACCTTGGCTAGTACCAGCACAGGAGTACTGGCTTTTAAAGTAAGTTTCTGCCTATTTCTGTGCCGATTCCAGAACTATAGCACGTTGAACTGCTTCTTCCAGAGTACGTTTAGTTTCTTCAAGTAAACGCTGTTGAATATGAGAGTTGTTCAATCCAGTAATAAATACGTCTATTAAGCACAATGCTTACTGGCAGTGACAGCAGTAAAATTACAGTCCTTACTCATTACTTTCAATGTTTGAACATAAATTTCCACACCTTCTCCTAATTGCTGCTTGCATATAGAGAGTAGGTATTGTGCAAATATATCACTTTTTTATGAATGTTGATTGTAAGTTACCTAGAGCATCTTCGTAAGTTTTACAGTCACAAAATTTGCAAGGATTTTCAATTTTTAGGTATCTTCTAGAGTCTTTGTTAACAATCTAGAAAACTTTCAAACATTGAGAGCCAATAAATAAACTCCTTTTCAGCTGTAGGTGAATCTGGATTTGTTTCGAATTTACTAGGTTTCACAAACTTATCCATTGAAACAGAATATGAGAATAGTTTCTGTTAATAAAATTGTAATAAAGTTAAAAACGAATTATAAAAGAATTACCTTACTTAAGGCTTTTATTAACAGAAACATCAAAATGACAAATCAACAATGTTATAAAATAAATAGTATAATGATGTCAAAGTAGTTAGTTCAAAAATTACCACAAAACTCAAATACTATGCATGATATTGTTCTGAATTAATTTAAATTGTATCGTGTACAATAAAAATAGTTCAATTTTTTATACTTACAAAACAAAAGACAACATTCAAATTTTTAGAAAAGGTAATGTCTATGAGTATTTTAAACTCATATGCTGCGGGTGAGGTTGATCTACGTCATTCAACAAAGGCAACCATTTCGGGTCAATAGGAGGCCAGCATTGCATGGAAAATTATAGATGAACGGTAGGATGGTCGTTAGTTTTCGGCATGGTGTTTTTAATTTATTTTTTTTAGGTTAGGTTAAAGGGCACTAGGCCAAGAATTAGTATATTGTGGAGATGAAATCAGTAAACTTACCTGAGAAGATAAGTCCACTAACACCACAATAGTAGTAAAAAAATACAAAAGAATCACATTATCATAAATTTTTTGTACCACTAGAACTTTTTGCAGGTGAGTAAAGAGAGAGACAGTCACTGTCAGTGCCAGTGGTACAGAAAATTTGTGATAATGTGATTCTTTTTGTATTTGTTTACTACTACTACTGTTGTGTTAGTGGACTAAGGATTTTCTAAGGTTATTTATTTTTTTTACTGAGTATAGTATAAGGTGTATATAATGTATATGTTTCTAGTGTAAATATGATTCTTAGATTCTTAGATATGAGACGCTGACACAACGTTGTGCGTATTTTAAGGCGAATATGAATGGTTTTATGAGTGTAGGATGAGTGTGGATGAGTGTAGTCTGGTTACTAACTGAGTTCAACTATTCCTCAGAAAGGGCAATTTATTAATAGCCCAACTAAGTATTTTAGCCAGGGCAACTAAGGGACCTACAGCTTTACGTGGAATCCGAACCACGTAGTGCTGGTCTGATTTTCAGCTAATTGACAAGCCTGATACTCAGTTATCTCCCCCACACAACATCCGCACAATGATTACCACCCAACATGGACACCCCAGACTTCTCTAGTAGTGTCCACGCCGATAGCAACCACCAAGCGGACGCCATGTCGGTATTAAGAGGACCGAGCATTCAACCTATCGCCTACAATCTCCCAAACACTTTGTCCCCATGTAGCTGGGTTACAGCACTGCGCCACCAGTGCCGACTATGTATTATTACAATACATTAATGTTGTAATCCTTATTAAATGTATAGTTACCATAAATTATTTTCATACACGTAAGTTAATCCATTGTTTTACGTTGATTTAAATAAATTAAAATTTATTAATTTCAAGTTATTTGAAATTGATTTAAAATCCCTGCATTTATTTAGACACATTAAAATAATGTATCGTAACTATACATGTAATAAGGATTACAACAAAACAATTTAATTAATATTATGACCTCTAAAAGCCAAGAAAACATGTTTCAGGTAATTAATAAACCTTTTTTTCTTGAAAAAATATTCTAAGATATAAAACCTATAAGGAACATTCCTATCAATCACGTATCAAAATATAAATATGATACATTAATACTTTTTTAGTAATAACGGCATACTATTACATTGGCGTAATGATATGTATTATTAAAAATATGTAGATTATTTAAGTGTTTATAACATGGCTACCTTCGTGAGAGGTTTCTTTTGAACAGGATATGAGTTATAGTGAGTCAGAAGACGGTTAGTTAACAGTTTGAAGGTATAACGGGAGATTCAGATCTGTTCATTACTTCTGAGCATTAATAGACTGAAATTGAATGAACCGGTGGATTGAATGGGATTAAATATTGTAAATAGTGAACGTATGAACTAAAAATATTGTAAGGCAGCTCAGCACCCAGCGTTACATGAGTCCATGCGCCGCTACAGCGAATCTGTTAAGTTCTTGAATTTGAGTATTGATAAAGCTTTGAACCTTCAAGAGATTCTTAAATTTTGTATCATGATTTTTCCTTAAGAGGAAACCACTGTACAGTCTTAAACCAAGGTATTATCTTCTCTCAATGGGAATCAGTCTGTACAATAGATATTCAAAAACTAGGGATCTGTCGATACCAAAAGTTGATTCTCGATACCACCGATTCTTTAAAAAAGTATCTGTTTCGAGAATCTACAGTAAAATGTTGATTCGATACCTGGTATCAGCGGCATTTGCAGGTATCGTCCCATGTAAATGATCAAATTGAAGACTTAAGAAATTTGCAAAATAATAAAATAAGTTTTGTCACGTTGCATACGATTTAAAGAAGCATTTATTGAACTATCACAGTCAAAATAAAAATATAAAAATCAATATTAATTACGTTAAGAATTCATGATAATATCATAAGCGATAATATTATCGTCTGATATTTTAATTGACTCTTAGTACTAATGTTGATCGGCCATTGAAGTTCAAATCATTTACTAAATAATATAGTTAGATGTGTACAAAATAATATCCCGGTGGTAAATAAATTAAAACTTGCCGGAAGGTTATTGTTATTTTTTTTAAATTAAGACCACAAGTTACATGTATTTTAAAATACTTTTGGTTAAGCTTATGAATCGCACCGTCACAGTGTTACGGCAATGACGTATCGTGTTGAGTTTGCACCATTTTCACTAATATTTTTTATTTATAGACAGAATGTCACAACGAAGCAGCTTCGGCAATCTTCAAGATAGTTTGGCGTTGTGTTAACAAGTGTTTTTGATTTTGCTTAAGATTTGGGACTGAGGACAGACACATTTCTGGTGTTGTTTATTTACTCATCTTTTATTTGTAAACACGAAATGGCGGATCGATCGCTTATATTACGCGAAAAAGAAATTAACAAATATTTTAGTGCAAATTGTTTCAGCACTTTATCCGAGTGAAGTGATGAAAGGGTAAAAGTAGAAAACTCATTTTTAATACAAATTACTAGTGACAACAGCAATTGTACCTATAATTTTAGTGAACTTTTTCGTGATGTTACTATGGATAATGGTTTATTAGGCTGTATTGAACAGCTTCCTATCTGCCCTTAGCCCTTTCAGTAACATTAATATACTCAGCATAACAATACAATACAATATTCTTTATTTTACAAATTCATGGAGAATTGCAAATGTGTCACAAACAATAATAAATTATTACAATTAAAACTGTATAGTTCAAGTCAGATCAGTCATTGATTGATATTCCAAGTCCTCCAGTTTACAAATTCATCAATTGTGTAAAATGGGCGTTGAAGGAGCCATCTTTTCAGTGTATTCTTGAGGTTCCTTTGGTTTTTTTACGTCTGCGGTTAAGGCGTTGAAAAGCTTTGCACCCATATAGGAAGGCTTCTCTTCATATAGTCTTGAATGGTGTCCTGGTAGATTAAAGTCTGCTGCTCACCGGCTGTTGTATGTATGTAAGTCACTGCCTTTGGTCAAATTGTTCAAGTGGGCATACAATATTGATTCTAAAATATATAGAGACACGACGGTAAGGATTGAAAGGTCAACAAATGCTGTCCTACAGCTGTCTCTTGGTTGCAATCCTGCCAGTGTTCCGATACATTTTTTCTGCAGAACCAGGGGGTCTTTGTAAATTTGCTGCACTTGATTTACCCCAAACAATAAGACCATAGCGGAGGTGTGCTTCAAATAATGCTAGTATGCAGTGAGTGTTACTGTGATGTCACTTATTGATTTAATCCGGCGGATGACATATAATCCAGAGCTTAATTTACCACAGAGGCTGTCTACATGCGATGTCCACTTCAATCCAGTGTCAATTACTAGCCCCAGATATTTAGCTTTCTCCACACTATCAATGTTTGGTAATGCTCCCACTTCATCCTTCCTTCTTCCAAAGACCAGCTGTTTGGTCTTAGCTTCATTTATTACCAAGTTGTTGTTGTAGCAGTACTGGACAGCCATATTCATTGCGATGCATGCTGAAACATTAAGATGTTCAGGATTTTTATTAGCTAGAAGTAAAGCCGTAATAACAACCGTGTTCATTTATACTGAAATTACGATAATTTAAATTTGTTTCAAATGTTTTCTTAAAAGCACGTTTGTATATTTGACATTGGTTGGAAGCATTGATATGATGAGTAACACTGCTACATTGGTCATATTTATTCAGATTTATTTAATATTCAGTATAGAAATGATAAATTAAATTATTTTAAATTGCTTATCATAAAAACATAGCTAAGGAATTGCCAGAAGGTTCAAGGTTGATTCAAAGTATTAAAAGAGTGGTTGGTATTAAGGATGGGTCCCGAAATTTGGTTCTCGGTTCTTGACAACAGAACGGAACCGAGAACCAATGGAAATATCTTGGTTCTGGGGTTGTGGTTAAAAAACCGTAAATGGGGAGATAGCTTTCATCAGAAATGTTTCTGGAGCAGAAAGTGCTGATAAACAGAACAATCAAATGACAATCCTATCCGGCCACAAGATAAACAATATATCTTTGTCAGAAAATATCTGCCCTTAGAAGGCCACTTCCTTAACAGTACTGACTTGGCCACGAGATAAACAAAATATCTAAGTCAGAAAATATTCGGCCACAAGATAAACAATATATCTTTGTCAGAAAATATTCGGCCACAAGATAAACAATATATCTTTGTCAGAAAATATCTGCCCTTAGAAGGCCACTTCCTTACCAGTACTGACTTGGCCACGAGATAAACAAAATATCTAAGTCAGAAAATATTCGTCCACAGTCTTGGCCACTTTCTTATCAGCATGTGAAAAGAGACAGGTAACATTAGGCAGTGAATGTGAAAAGAGACAGATAACATTAGGCAGTGAATTAAAGCCATTCAGTTTTTGTTCAAGAGCCCAGTTGTCCTTTCTGCCTGAGCACCACCCTTGTTTTACATGACCCTTTCTTATCACTTCCTGCCTGATAAAAAACACTTTGTGGAAACATTCCATTATGTTTACAATTCATCTAACATTCTGAAATTAATTATGCTTCTAGTTTTATTGTGTATTTTGAAAAATAAAAGGTTTTTATGATGAACTTAAGATATTAGAGTTTATTTATTTAGGCTTGTTTTTAATAATGAAAAACAATGCATAAAAACCCTAGGGAATTGGATTGAAAAATAAATTTTAAAGATTAATATTGTGTCAAAACTAAACAAAATGAGTCTTTAGCATTTTTATTTTAAAATAGTTCAATTTTATTTTTATTATTTTTTTCTTTGTCCAAAGTCTGGAAGGATTAATAATTTAAATTGCATTGACTTAATATTTACTGATCCAAAATAGATTAATATTTCTTAAATTTAAAACAAAATGTGTACTGTAATTTCTAAAAACATTTATGGTATTATTGGCTGTATAGTTTTTTATGAATGTAAGTAGCATTTATATTTTCTCAATTCAGTATTATCACCAATTGAGAAAAGAACCAATAGTTAATAAAAATAGTTTTTTTTTTCAATAAACTCAATAGTTACTAAAAATATTTTTTTAAATTAATTATATTGTTATTTGTTTTTGGTGTTTATTTTTGCTACATACAATTAAATCATTCTCTTAAATTTAGTTGTGAAAATTTCAATAAATTGTTGTGATTTGTTTTTTAATAAGTTCTATTACTAAACCAGACCTAAAATGGCAGGTTATTTTTTAATTTTCTCTCTGAGGCTTTTTTAAGTTTTGTAATTTCCTCAAGGTAAATTTCAATTGCATACTAATTGGAGCATTATATTCCATTTAGCTAAATTGTATACTTTTTTAAATTAAAATACTTTCTTTGTGCAAAAAATATAAACAAACATACTCTGTGAATAAATAAAATGTTACCAATTCTCTAGTTATTGGAAATATTGTATGTAATTTTATATATTTTTAGTGTGTATTATACTTCATATTGGAGAAATCGCCAAATTACTATGCACTGTTTTTATTTACTGATTCCACATAATGTGTTGATTCACTGGCGTAAAGGTATTAGAAATACTTTCTGAGACATTCTCAAGAAGTACTCAGAACCGAGAAAAATGGAACCGACCCATCACTAGTTGGTATAACATTAAACAATCTTAGTATTGCCTCAAATCTGTCTGCCTTTCCAGATAGAAAAAGACAGTTTGTTGTGTCGTTTCCTTCACTAATACTTAAATTAATTTAAGATGCTTGTTTTAAAGTGAGGTTATGTTATTGTTACTAGGCCTAGGCATACCAGATGTTTTTGTAAAGTGAATTAAATTAGTCCAATATCTTCTCAAGTGTGGCAATATTATACCATTGTCTCTGCAAATGAAAAATGTACCAAATGTAACAAATATGAAAAAAATATTTCCCGTGTTGGTGTTAGTAAATTAACTTTGAATTTAATTAAACATTTACACTTTTATAAGATTAAGTTAACAGGTTTTCTGGAAAGTTCTACAGGTCACCAAAATGTGGTAATTTGAATGCTTATTTTAAGAAACGGAATGACGAACTGTCAAAGGTTCTAGCAATAGGCTTATATCTAGATCTTAATTGCAGACATAGATTATCAGATTTGTATGTCAATAGCCTAATTATATTTGTACGTGTGGACGTAAAGTAATTTGTCATAGAAATGATTAAACTAATTTTATTTTTGTCAGGTTCTTGTTTGTATGCAACTTTTAATAATATTATTGAAACCTTTGCATCATCAACATTGTTCTCTATTTGATTTGTAATGTTTTCCAGATCATTAAATATTAAAGATATTTATAAGATAAGTTTCTTTTTTTCATTATAGGCCTATTTTAAAACTAAGTATTGGGAATCGATTTAGTGGTATCAGTATCGGTAATCGAAACATTTTGGTATCGACACATCCCTATCAAAAACGATGAGTTTCAATGTACACACCTCTCCCCCTCCGTGACTTATGCTTAGACACAACATGATTATCTCACTGATATAAAGGCAGCGACTATTTTGAATGTACAGTAAATTGCTTAACTGAGTGATTTAGCAAAAACCAGAGATTGTATTTATATACAGGAGAGCTTTGTTTATCCGTCATTGCTGTTTTAACTGACATAATTGACCCAAAAACAACACTGTAATAAAAGTTGTCTGAAAAAAATATAAAGTATTACTGCTACATATGGTATGGACATTTTCTAACAACCTCAAATAAATAATAAAAAGCAACATTCATAAAAGTAATCAATCTTAAAAATTTAATAAATTGTAAAACCTGTCATTCATTCATTATTTCATATCTGGCCTAATGTGGCACCAATGTAGGCCAAATAGCTTTGCAGCCGGATATGGAAATACTGTAATAAAGACATGATTTTCTTGTAGCTAATGCATTGCTGGTAACTCCAGATTACATAGAACTCATTTCGTTACATGTAGCATTAAATTTATTTCAATAATAACTGTAAGTATGTTATCCTCTTATTCCATTGAGAGGCTAAATTTTGTATGCTACTAAATGTTTTTGTTAGTATAATGTTAAGAATTGCCACAATTTTTTAATACTTGGATGTCATTTCATATTGAAAGTAAATTACAAAAAAATTATACAGGATATAGGTAGCTATCTCTGAGTTAGTATGTGCTACGTATCTGTAAACAAAAAATTTCACAACAGTCAGTCAACCTGTTTGAATTTTATGATTAACCAAACAAAAAATTAACAACAACAAAATAAATAAAAAATAATGGTCTGTGGCCAAAATATAAAAGAGATTTTGTTACTTTTAAGTTCAGTTATAGTTTTAGGAGTTCACCGACTGGTCCAATGGACATGCCTAGTAAACCAAACAGTCCTCCACTGAAAGCTTATGTTTATGCACTAACAATGAGAGGAGCTAAATTGAACTAAGTGGAATATAAATATAATCTCTATGAAATAAAATGTGCAAGAACTTTTGAATTCTTGACAGTTATTTCCCTTAATATTTATGTAAAATATTTGGTTTTTTTTCAGGATTGATGCAAATGTTGCTGATGCTGAACTGAATGTGGAAGCGGCCCACAATGAAATACTTAAGTATTTCCAATCGGTCACTAACAACCGGTGGCTCATGATAAAAGTTTTTGCAGTCCTAATTTTCTTCTTTGTTTTCTTTGTGGTTTTCCTGGCGTAGCCACTCTCTCCTTCCATGGACATTCCGGTTTTGGTTATTCTCTACGATGTACAATTTTTCAAATGTATTATAGCTCAATGAACTGTTTTATAATATTTGTTGATATATTTATATAAAGTTAATAAGATTATAATAATACAATGTAAGTAAAATTTTATCTTGTACAACCTGCTTCTTTTTTATATATACCTATCACTCGCAACTTTTGCTAGATAAACTTTATTTTCATTTATTTTTAAGTTAAACTATCAATTCATTTGTAATAAATAATTCATCTAAGAATTTTTCACTCTTTATATTATTTTAATATAGGTACTTAACCGTTTTGCCACTAGGAGCGCTGAAAGCTTTAGAAACCCTTATTTCAACAATTATTTATTAAAGAGGCATGTTCTGCCATTACAAATAATAAAGCTTAACTCATAATGCATTATTTTTATGTAATTGAATGTTGAAAAGCTGTTAGAGTTTCACAAATACTTATTTTCTAAAAAAAAATTAAATACCTTGTTAATGCAACAACTTTGTATTGTGTAAGTACAATTATAGTGTAATAAGTAATAAATGAATGCAGTATAAAACAATACTACATGATTGTGTTGCTAGGCAACAATCAGCTGTTTCATTGTTACAATTTTCACTTTTGTTTTACTTCATCAAACATATTAATTGCTCTTTTACCGAAATCACAAGTCTTAATTGTCGTCTGTAGTAGTTTTTAATAATAAATAAATTGATTTTGCTTCTTTGAGTTCATGTGTACTTGAAATAATGTTGTATAGCTGTTTTATTTGTATATAAATAATACTCTTTTATTATGTAATTATGGAGTTTATTAACTTCGAAAAATTGAAAATGTTGGAAGTTAATCTTATTTTATTCAATATAAGATTTTCTGAAACTTTAAGCATTCCTAGTGAAAAAAAGTTTAAGTATATTGTAATAATATCAATAATAAAAAAGTCCTAGAATCACTATTAAAATCTAAATCCATCATGCAAAATAAGTCGTCATTTCAAAGTTGCCTGCTAATTGGAAAATGGCGACCGAATGTTAAAATGTGAACTACATGATTGTAATATTTTTGTATAAAATATGTATTCGTGAACCTGGAAGTGCTTTTTAACACTCAATTGAATAAAAATAATGCATTATAAGTTAAGCGTATTACTTGTAAATGGTAAAATACATCTCTTTAACAAATTGTTGAAACAAGGACTTCTGCAAATTTCAGCGCTCCTAGCGGCAAAACGGTTAAGTATATCAAAATAATACCAAGAGTAAAAAATTCTTGGAATCACTAGTAAAATATAAATCCATCATAAAAAATAGAACAGTTCCCATAAGAAATTTCAAAGTTGTCTGCTATATTGGAAAATTGCGACCGAATTTTAAAAATTTGAATTACGTGATTGTAATAAACATAAAAAATGAGGTAAAGTTCCCTATTTAAAGTTTGCTGTAAAATTAGTACTTTTTGAGATCCCAATTATGGCCACCTTGAGTTTCTCACCATGTACATTAAGATATTACATAAGTAATTTAATTAGAAAAATAATTAGTGTGGCCTAACTTTACACACCTTTTTATAACAAACGTTCAAAAATGAGGCCATCATTATTAATGCATTTTAAAGCACGTTTTTGCAATGCATTGCTTGTGTCGCTTTCCTTAACACGTTAAGTGCCACGTCGTTCCGATCGGCACGGCAACTGTGGTCTTAAAATAGTAACGTGTCGGCCGATCGGAACGACAACAGTGCCAATGCAAGGTAATAGATTTAATACTTTTGACAGCAAACAGCACGATCTATCGGATAACCTACTAACTTATTGAACAGTTCAATATCCAAACTAAACGGAGAAATATTATTCTTTTCATTTAGTTACTTAAGTATTGCCTAGCAACAGACCAAAAACCACCTATTTTGTCGTACCGATCGGCACGACAGTGCATTTTACAGTTGAAAGTTGGCAGCTAGAGGGAATTATAATTTTAAAAAATTAGTATTACGATATTGTTGTTACATTTATTTATCAAAACACAATTATTGTAAGTAACAAAATTATCATTTGTAAAAATTTAAAATTCATTACTTGTGTTTTTCTTCAAAACACTCTTTGCACATGTATGGAGTACCAGGGCACATTGCACAATAACTAGTAACCCGAGTCATATTTTTGGCCTTCTTTCTGTCCTTTGATGATGATATTCTCGAGTAGCAGATTTTACACGCCCTCCGTTGACGTCTTTTATTTTTACCTACACCAACAAAGTCATTAGATTCCTTGAGGTAGTGGTGCCCTGTTTGTTGAACTTGAGAGATCACATCATTGTCTGCCAGTTCCATTAGATTCATGCAGATATCTTCCTTGAATTCAGTTATAGAAATGCGAGATTGAGCTCCAACAGCGTTATTCTTGTAAGCCAGCCATGAGTTGACTATACAAGTTCCAAACAGCAAATGCTCAGCTACTTTGTGGTACCATCGTAGCGTCTTGCGAATTGCAGAAGAGTATGATGCCATCTGATCGGCAAGGTCGATGCCAGATTTCAATTTATTGTAGCTTTCTACTACCAATGGTTTTATTATGGGGTTTCCTTTACGGTCCCTTTTTCCTGAAGAAACCATGTCCACTCTGTGTTTTGTTGACAACATTAAGACTTGTCTCTTGTCTTGCCATCTTGTTATAACAATGCCATCCTTATTTTCAGCACACACCATTTCCCCTTTCTTTAGTTTTTTCAGAAAAAATCAGCTGCTTGGGTATACCAACACGATCAGCTCTCAAGGTACCAACAACATGAGTTGATTTGCTCAGTAATTCTTTGGCCAACTCCACTGAGTTGTAGTAATTATCTACATTGATAGTACTTTCAGTGTCTAGATAAGAGTTAAACAGCTCTAAAACTACAAATGTTCCCATGGAATGCTCTGGAGTTACATTTGATCCTTTACCAGAATATACCTTCACTTTATATGTATATCCGGTCTGGTCACATAGCTTGAACAACTTTACACCATATTTGTGAGCTTTTTTTGGCAAGTACTGCCTGAATATCAAACGTCCTCTAAATGGAACCATTGATTCGTCTATAGCAAGGTCTGGTTCTGCTATTTTCAAGTTGCTAAATGTAGTGTTCAATACCTGAAGAAGGGGAGCAATTTTAGACAGTCTTCCAGCAGTACTAGGTGCCTGATTATCATTAAAATGCCAAAATCGCAACAGAAGCTGAAATCTGTTACGACTCATAACATTACGGGCAACTTCATTCTTATATAATACATTGTTGCTCCAATAATCTTTTATCTTTGGGTACTTAGCGATACCCATCCATAACAACAGTCCCATAAACTTCTCCATTTCATTATTATTAGTTGGTGTCCAGTTTCGCAAACAACTCCGTCGACTAAGTCTTCTGTTGCTCAGACATTGATCAGCATTGCGATTAGTTTCTGTTACCATTAAATTAATAGCTTCTTCTGGCACAAATAAATTATAATAATCAATTGGTTTACTATCATGAGGCAAGTTACTTAACACAACTGGTGTCCTCGTGAAAGGAAAGCTTTGTTGTAGGCCTACAAACTGACCCCAAGAGTTGTCAATGTCTCTGTTATTGTTTCTTGTTCTCCGTTGTGGTTGCGGGTTTCCAACAAGTAAATTGCCTGGGCTATTTTGGTTGATGTTTGGTAATACATTTACTGGTCTATTTACAGCAAGATTATTTACATTAGAAGGGCTATTGTTGTTCATGTTTGGTAATACATTTACTGGACTATTTACAGCATGACTATTTACATTAGAAGGGCTATTGTTGTTCATGTTTGGTAATACATTTACTGGACTATTTACAGCATGACTATTTACATTAGAAGGGCTATTGTTGTTCATGTTTGGTAATACATTTACTGGACTATTTACAGCATGACTATTTACACTAGAAGGGCTATTGTTGTTCATGTTTGGTAATACATTTACTGGACTATTTACAGCAAGATTATTTACATTAGAAGGGCTATTGTTGTTCATGTTTGGTAATACATTTACTGGACTATTTACAGCATGGCTATTTACATTAGAAGGGCTATTGTTGTTCATGTTTGGTAATACATTTACTGGACTATTTACAGCATGACTATTTACATTAGAAGGGCTATTGTTGTTCATGTTTGGTAATACATTTACTGGACTATTTACAGCAAGATTATTTACATTAGAAGGGCTATTGTTGTTCATGTTTGGTAATACATTTACTGGACTATTTACAGCATGACTATTTACATTAGAAGGGCTATTGTTGTTCATGTTTGGTAATACATTTACTGGACTATTTACAGCATGACTATTTACATTAGAAGGGCTATTGTTGTTCATGTTTGGTAATACATTTACTGGACTATTTACAGCATGACTATTTACATTAGAAGGGCTATTGTTGTTCATGTTTGGTAATACATTTACTGGACTATTTACAGCATGACTATTTACATTAGAAGGGCTATTGTTGTTCATGTTTGGTAATACATTTACTGGACTATTTACAGCATGACTTTACATTAGAAGGGCTATTGTTGTTCATGTTTGGTAATACATTTACTGGACTATTTACAGCATGACTATTTAGACAATAGACAATAGACAATATTCTTTATTAACATATTCTTCAAGAACAGTTTTGCGTCAAATATAACATGTGGAATAGTTTCATAAATTAATATAACACTGTCAATAATAAGTCAAGTGATTAAAAATTATTTGAAACAAGAACAAAAAACTCATCAAGAGAATAAAAGGGATGTTCTTTAAGCCAGTGGCAAAGCCGTTGTCTCAGGTGTTGGTCGTCTGTTCCCTTCACTGCTGCTGGAAGATGGTTCCAAAGCTTGGATCCTATATAGCTTGGCTTCTCTTCATATTTAGTCAGGCGGTGTACAGGGAGGCAGTAGTTTGTTGCATGTCGGGTGTTGTATGTGTGCAGTTGTGATCCAGTTTTGAGAGGGTTCAGAGTCTTTGTCCTAGCATATGTAATAGTTTCGAGTATGTACAGATTCACGGTAGTTAGGATTTTGAGCTCCTTGAACTTTTCCCTGCAGGATTCTCTGGGTGATAGATCACAAAGTGTCCTTATAGCTCTCTTCTGTTGAATAAGTATACGTTGCACATTTGTCTTGGATGAGTTGCCCCAGACCAGTAGCCCATATCGGAGATGTGTTTCAAAAAGAGAGTAGTAGGCTATTTTGGCAGTGTTGAGGTCACTAATGGTCTTGATTCTTCTTATGACATAGATTCCTGTGCTTAATTTCTTACAAAGGTTATCCACATGAGGTGTCCAAGTTAGATGTTCGTCGAGTGTGATGCCAAGGTAGATGGTGCTATCGGTAATTTCTAGGTCTGGCAGTCTTGTCACTGTTTGTTTTTTGTTTCCAAAAATTAACTGTTTTGTCTTTGATTGGTTTACAACTAAGCTGTTCTGCTTGCAATAGTTGATAGCTGTGTTTAAAGCTGTGGTATCATTTGTTGCTATAGTATTTGGATTGTTACTGCCTAGCAGTAACACTGTGTCATCGGCATACATAAGCGGTGTACTATGGTTTTGTACAAGTGAGGGGAAGTCATTCGTGAATAAAATGAACAAGACTGGCCCCAGTACGGAACCTTGTGGCACACCTCTAGTTGTAGTCTGGGTTTTCGATTTGACACACTGAATTGTTCCTTTATCCACGTATTTAATCTCTACTATGTGTTTTCTGTTGAGAAGATAGCTCTCAAACCAGTCAGCTGCTTTTTCCTCAATGCCCAGGTTCTTAAGTTTTCTCAGAAGTTGATTATGGTCCAGACAGTCGAAAGCTTTACTGTAGTCAAGGAGTATTGCCATAGGAGTATTTACATTAGAAGGGCTATTGTTGTTCATGTTTGGTAATACATTTACTGGACTATTTACAGCATGACTATTTACATTAGAAGGGCTATTGTTGTTCATGTTTGGTAATACATTTACTGGACTATTTACAGCATGACTATTTACATTAGAAGGGCTATTGTTGTTCATGTTTGGTAATACATTTACTGGACTATTTACAGCATGACTATTTACATTAGAAGGGCTATTGTTGTTCATGTTTGGTAATACATTTACTGGACTATTTACAGCATGACTATTTACATTAGAAGGGCTATTGTTGTTCATGTTTGGTAATACATTTACTGGACTATTTACAGCATGACTATTTACATTAGAAGGGCTATTGTTGTTCATGTTTGGTAATACATTTACTGGACTATTTACAGCATGACTATTTACATTAGAAGGGCTATTGTTGTTCATGTTTGGTAATACATTTACTGGACTATTTACAGCATGACTATTTACATTAGAAGGGCTATTGTTGTTCATGTTTGGTAATACATTTACTGGACTATTTACAGCATGACTATTTACATTAGAAGGGCTATTGTTGTTCATGTTTGGTAATACATTTACTGGACTATTTACAGCATGACTATTTACATTAGAAGGGCTATTGTTGTTCATGTTTGGTAATACATTTACTGGACTATTTACAGCATGACTATTTACATTAGAAGGGCTATTTACAATTCTATCAGGACTATTTTGATCACAAACACTGATATCACTTTCTTGGCTGCTGCTTAGAAAGGATGGACTGAACGGTAAGTTACTAAGTTCATGAAGCATACCTTGTGGAGGATCGTCTAATTCAACATCAAATAAATTGCCACTATACTGTGAATTAATAGAATATGAATGATCAAACATGTTATTAGTTGCATTTCTGTTATAGCTTTCATCAAAATCAGTTTCATCTGAGTCACTTACCGATGGCGTAAAATATGATCCTTCTGATACATCTTCATCGGGGTCATTTAGCTGTCTGTCTATTTCTGAAGTGTGTAGTGGAGAACTTATCTTATTCAATAAAAAACAATAAAAGAACTAAAATAAAACACTAAAATAAGTAAAATACTAATGAACACGGGAATCACAGTTTACACTCACACGTAAAACGTATGCGACTGAACAACAAATAAGCAGACAATACAACAGAAATAATTGAGGAAAACACACACACACAAAATCAAGCGAAATACAACCGTATGGAACGAAATTGAACCTTATGGAGCGCGGGAAACCTGTAATACACGTCATTCTAGAAGAATAGAGGAGATTTGGTCTGTCGGCCAATTGGCCCGGCATGTCATTTTACAATGCATTATTTGTAATGTAATTTGACATGCCGACATTTAAATAAAATATATAAATGAAAACTAATGCAAGATATTCGACGTAGTATATATATTATATGTGTGTTTGAAATATCAAACATTTATATTGACAAATTAAGGTTGGCACTACAGGCGGTGGCCCGCTCAAACGCCCCGGCACTCAATGTGTTAATATACTAGGACTTTCCTTTATCTGTGTAACAGAATCCATAATACAGGAAATTAATTCTTAACAAGAATTAACACTTGTCTTTCATCCAATCCCAAATACAATAATGGAATGGAGATAGATCTGGCAATCTTGGTGGTAAATATTGCAGCCCAACATGACCAATCAATTTTTTAGGAAATTGATTATTTATGTGAGCGGTAAGGGCTCGGTAAAAGTGAGGTGCTGATCTATCGTGCTGGAAGTACAAGTTTCGTCTGATATGCAAAGGAACATCCTCAAGCAGCTGTAGCAATTCTTTTTGATGAAAGTGAAAATAGCCTTCAGTATTTAGGCGGCCAGGTTATATGAATGTACCAATTAGCTGATTGTGTAAAACCTACATCAAGCAACGGCGCTAAATCGGTGTTGAATATTCTGTTCCACTACCTCATGAGAATTTTTTATTTTGCTCTAGGCGCTCATTAATACCACTGGAATTAAGGGACAACTCAATTCCGATATATCGTAGCACTGTCGCTTTAACTGAAGCAGATGAAGGCTTGTGAATGTGTGTGCGTATTTCAAGCCTCCCCACTCTGCAGTCTGTCTTTGCTCACCTTATCCCTACTAACCCTTCCTTCAAATCTGAACGCTTGTCGGCCCGCCTGATTTGCTTGTTCTTTTTGCGTTTTGACAATATAGAGATTGTGTGCTGTTCATCCCTCTGTCCTTACGCGATAATCAGCAGAAATTTCCACACAGTTTGCACACTTTCTACTGAAAACAGGATAAATATTCTTCTGCATGCTTTTAAACATGATTACAAAATGTCTGGGATTAATACCACTACATAATCAGATAAAATGTGAGAGTCGAATAAGGGGTAAACCCATGGCAGTTGGTGGGCGAGCCGGGCTGGGACAGACGGTGTGTGTGCCTGTCGCTGTGCATGTGGGTGCGCGCAGGTAGTATTAGAATAAAGAAGGCTCACTGCCGTATATTGTATTATACGTTAGGGGCTAGTTCATCATCTATACAAATTAATATAATTAGGAATTGAATATTGCAAAATATAGTGTAAATTCAGCCAAACACAATGACATGATTTTCTATCCGAGAAACAAATACATTTATTTAAAAAAATAAAAATAGATTGAATTTAAAAATAAATATTTTTTTAAGTTAAATAAAATATTGTCATTTTGGTTATATTTATTTTAAAATTTAGGTTTTTAAATCCAAACCGTTTCCAAGATGAACTGGCCCCAAGGTTGGTAAAAATGAACTATCTCAGTAGCCTCTAAGTACAAAAATAAGCGTCAGAACATTTAAAAAATTCTATTTACACGTTTATAAGATGTAGACAAATATATATTTGCATACAAATTTTAAATTAAAATTCAAAACATTTTTGGCTGCACCACCTTAATAGCTGGGCTGATCTTTAGTTTCACCGGCGATTATAGGAATTTATAGGGGCCAAAATAATCCTCTGTCACTAGCATGTCTAGGTGCACCGACAGTCAAATAGGGGTCTCTTCAGTAGAACACATAGCCCTCCTTACCTATAAACACTCCCATTCCGGGATATTCTATAGTAATCACAGACAAATTCAACAAAAATTTCACTTATATAAAACAATATCATATAATGATGTATGTTTGGTATAATGATGGTTTCCGATAGCAAAGTAGAATTCATTGAGAATTAAGTGTGAACAATGTTTAAATTCAATAGTGAAACTTTTTAAAAGAAAGATTGTTTTTATAAGGATTACCAAACTTAGTCGTAATTAGTTCTTATAAAAGAGGTTTACTGCAGATTATCATTTCCGTTGGTAAACACGTCGATAACTTTGGCCTTTAATTTACAATATCATTGCTTTTGCTTATCGTAATAATCTCAGCTATAATAATTATTACTTTAACTGACTCTAACATAAATATAAAGTTTATTCTTTCAAAATTTTACTTAGCAAAGACCCAATTGCTAAAGAAATCTAGTGATAATACTGAACAGTTGAGAAGAGGCAATTTCAAATAATGGTTTTATTAAATTGTTATTGTTATAGTGTCACTATAACAATAGTGTTATACACTATTGTTATAGTGAATTTCAACAATATACCAATATATTTTTTTTAATATGAAAATTAATACAAATATATTGAAAAAAAATGAGTTCAACTTTTTTTTAAATATCGGAACAATATAAATATTATACTGACGCTAAAGAAAAAGTAATTTGTCTAGTTTAGCAAGCTATTACAATAAAGATATCCATTGTACAATGTCTATGATGTATTTTGAAGCACATGAACTGAAATAAATAGAAATGCATTACTTTCAAAAATAATAAAATTGAGTCTTGAAAGAAAGTACTGCTTTTCTAAACACATTGATACCTTAGAACAATAATGCAACTACTAATTCGTTGCATGAAAATACATTTTTTCAGCAAGTTAGGCTACTTCACTACATAAGCCTATTACTTGTTGTAATGTAAGTAGAATAACTTGACATAATTCATCCTAAAAATTAATCTGGCCATAAATTTGAGAAGTTTTCTTGCGATAAATTTGTTACGAAAATAAATAAATAATCAACTACATTTTGTCTATGTGAACTGACCATAGCTTGGTGCAACTGGACACTGTTCCAAAGGGTTCAAAATTTAGCCAAAAATGTAGCCGGATTGTTCTGTCTGCGTTGTCAAATAGCTTAATCATTTAACTACAGTACTGTAGTAGAAAATGTGTGAAAAAACTATTCGTATAACATTTGATGCCTTTTATTAAATTTATATAAGACAATATACATGTTTCTTATATAAAAACATAGGACTGTAATTTCTAGTGCAATGTTTACTTTTCTTATTGATACAAATATTGTTCTTTTGAGTTCAATTATGTTATTTTAACCCATAATATGACCTTATGCTCCTCTATGATCGGCATAAGTTGATCTACGGGCAATAAGTTGATTATGGGCATGAGTATGTGGTTGAATAAAGTGACTGTACCCACTCGGTCAATTTATAAAATTCCTAAAAATACACAGGCATACACGTACAGAAGTATTTTTAGAAAAATACACGCCCCTTCAATACCACAGTACGTGTATGGGTGGGCGGGTGGTGTTGTTTTATTGTAAGTGTTGGGTGGGTGTATTGTTGTTGTTGTAATTGTACTGTGGTCTTGACAGTTCCTATAAGTGTGTGTGTTTGATCACACCTAATTGTTACCAACGGAGGATTTTCATGCAACTTTGTTTAATACATATAATTTTTTATTATTTGTGTCTTGTGAAAGTAGTGGCTATTAGAAGAGAAACGCCGAATTACTTTATGTAAATGCAATACCTGTTGTGATGTTACATCTATGTAGGTCACGGAGTTATCTGACAAAGCACTGAAGCTAGGTTTACTGTTGTCTATTTATACGATTCGTTGTAGGTATATGGGTGGTAGTTAGGACTAACCCCTGACCGCTGGTGCAAGTAAAAAAAAAATTATGATACATTATGTTAAATAGGGGACAGTGAAGGAAATGTATTATTTATTTGTTAGAATTTTATTTACTTCTTTACACTATTTTTACTTTAATAATAATTAAAAAATAATTTATTTATTAGACACAAACATGACGATTTTATTTTCTATATAATTCTTTCCTTGCAATTGCTTATTATACTAAATAAAGTTGATCTTTTGTATTTATTTATGTGTTGTTTTTTACTTAACTCACATCAGTCTTCTTACAATGAAATTCTCTACAAACTATGTATGAAATTGTTAAGACTTTAATAACCATTTAACAAAGCTATTGTAGACTAAACGTAAAAAATGAAGGTTCTTGTCCCGATTTCGTTCATTTTACCCAAAATTACTGAACAACTACTAAATATACAGTTCTGAAACCTATTTTTTAGCTTTATCATGTCAAATTACATGATAAATCATAACATTTCCATCCCGATTTACATTTCTTTTCATAAGTTGTGTACAATGTTATTCACTCTTTATCCATGAATCTTATAAAAATGTTTGACTGGCTGTAATTCGCTAATAAAGCGTTTTTGTAACTATGTTTATATAACATTTTTTCTTTAAATTTAGTAAGAATGTGCTGTTGAAATGGGGGGAGAACGTCATGAATCACACTGTATACTTATTTATTGCTCATATATTTTTATTTAAAAGAATAATAAACTTACCAGATAAAGGTTGCCAAATAAACAAAGAGTAAGAAATACATTTCTTTTTTTGAATAAAATCAAAATTAAGAGACTGTACTTTAACTTGTATTAGAAGAGTATAAATAATGTTTTAAAATTCTGATATTATTTAAAACACTTAATGAGATTTCCAAAGATAATTTTGATGAAATTCCAAATTGTTTACAGAAATTTACAACAAAAAGTTGCAACATATTTAATTGTAAACAAATAATAAAAATAATTGTAATAATCTGTTTTGTATTTTAAATTGTCGGAAAGATGAAATTTCTCTTAGTGTATTTTGTTTCTGTCTTATTTGGATTAATCAGCTGACGTAAGTGCTGTTGGGTAGTTCACTTAGTAAGTTGTAATTATTGCAATTGATTGTAAATAAATTATTTTGAAAATTATGATCACTATGCTAATGAATATATCAGATGTTATGATTTAGTGAACTATCATACAAAAATTGTGATAGTGATAGTAAATTTAGGTCATATTATCTTACTATTATACAAAAATCTAATGGTGTCTGTGTGTGTTACTCAATCGTGCAAAAACTACTGGACCCATCCAGCTGAAATATTGCATGGACACTCTTAGGGTATCTGGTTAACACAGAGGCTTATATTTATTTTAAAATTCCACCAGGGCACAGCCCCAGGGGCTCTAAGAAGTATCAATGCAAGCCCTATGGCAAATTCGATTTGAAAATTGTTTATAATAGTTTCATTTATCAGCTGTTGGAATAAATACACAACTTACATAGTTCTGAGGTAAATACTATACCAAACCTAACCACATGCACTGTAACTAGAAAAGATGGTAGGTATTATGACGAGGCTGCGTGGTATACTAAGACGTCACATTGTCGAAATTAGCTAATTTTTTAACAGTAAAGACTGGTAACTAAATATACCAATTACATAGATGCATTCAGCTGAATAGTAAGCAATTTATTTACCACTTATCAGCTGGAATTGTAATTACGGGAATTAGAGAAGTACTTTTGTGTTTATTTTTGCCATTTCGCCCATGTGACGTCATGGGAGATGCTCGTGATACCTACCGTCTTATTTTCTAGGTACTGTGCTACAACCCACTTTTCCGCTCGTGTGTTTCAAGAAGAAGGAACCTGCACATTTTCACAAAGGAATACAAAGCTGTAAATATTGTTTATAAGTCTGTTTTATAAAACCTACTTTTTTATAAAAATGGTCATATTAAAAATCATTCAAACAACCTAGATTTAACTTATTTTATTCATGTTTTGTATTACTCAATGCGATAAGCACAATATAAATCAGTATAAACCCTGTAAGAAGGACGGATACTTTGCTAGTTAATCATATATTGTTCCAAGCGCAAAAACTTTACAACATGAAGCTTTGATTGCATTTCAGAAGAAAAATATTATGAGAATATTAATACAAAACTGTTTCAAATTAAATATTTCTTGTATAAAATTACCTTTGCAATTCAGATCAAACAATTTAAAACAATAAAACATAATTTTCCTGAAGTGTTATTTTAAGGAAAAACTTGGCCGATAGGTCACCTAATAAAGTATTGTTGGCAACTTTTAAAAATAATTAATTAGAATTTAATGATAGTATTGAAAAAAATAATACATTATTCTTTGATTTATTTCTTAACAAGCATTACTGACACAGCTGTAATGAATTGCTACATTTTCAACTGCACTGACTCTTTTTCATCTGTAGCTCATGGACCAATCAAATTGTAATAGCCTCTGTAAATACTAATATCATTTCAATAATTAACAATGATTTTATTTATAAAAAGACTCTCCTTCAGTGCTTACAAATAAAGAAGAAAGAATTGTTCACAGTGATTATAGAGGAAAAATTCTTGGAGTAAAGAAATACATGGGGTATGGAACCCCATGTAATATAACTGGAACCCCAACTACACTTCAATATTTTACTTTAGTATAACCTTCTATTAATTACTATTTAAAAGCATTTGGTATGATAGATAGTATTGAAAATCCATAAACTTATAAAATTATTAAGGTGGTTATTTCCTTAATTGCCAAGCCATCGCTTTGCCCTTTAGTAAAAGCTGTGCAATTTTACCACCAATGGACCGAAATATGCTGTTCTATTTCAATTGTAGGGTTTATGTTTTTTATTATTATAACATTATTATAGTGAACATTTTTCATTATTTTAATAAAATAGGGGACCATAAGTTGGTATTTCAAGTTTTTCAATTAAAATTTGTCAAGAATTACATTTATAGTTTTATATTTAACAGTAAAAATATCTTAAAAACTCAATTTTTTCCAAAAAATCAATTTATTGTGCACTAGAACATTCTTTACCTATCAAATTACACTTCAAGTTTGACAATATGATCATTATTACAGACCGAATCCTTGAAATAGAACTCATGTGTTTGGTGTTTTTCATTTAGTGATACATATTTATATGTGAATTCTTTAAGTATTACTATAGAATCATATATTTGATTATTTATTTATTTTTTTACTTTATATTTTCATGTACTAGGTCAAAATATTCTTGCATTGAGTAGAGCGGCTGGATGTTCCTCCAGCCAGTCTCGTAGTTTTCCCTCTTAGGTTCTTTAAGTTTGGTGGCAGTGAATTTATGATTTTGTGGCCAATGTAAGATGGTTTCTTAGTGAATTGAGTGGTGTGTTGTAGAGGGAGTATATAGTCTTTTGCTTTTCTGGTATTATTCATATGAATGTCTTCTCTTCTAGGTAGGTCCATTTGGTCTTTGTAAATAACAACTGTGTACATATAGAGTGAAATGACAATTAAATGGCCTAGTGCCTCAACCCTCTAAGGAGTAATGACATCCTGGAATGTCATGAAATCACTAGCTTAGACAAATAATATTTTGAGCACAAAAATGATGTCAAGGAGAAAAATTTTAAACAGTAATTTTTTTTTGCATTTTAAAAAGTTTTATTATTAGTTCTAATTGGTTTATTTGGAAATTAGACATATTGGTACTAAATATGTCAAAATTTTTAAAATGATGCAAAGAAAAAGCAAATTTAATAACAATTAAAAAATTTTAGTTTGAATGATATGTTTGAAAATAGGGGGTATATGCATAATATTACTTTACAGTCAAGCTACTTGTATGTTGCGTCTTTTCTCTTTTTAGAATTTATTATAGAGTTTTAGCACACGTAGCACCGCTTTTGGTGTTTCCTCTGTTGACCTTGAATATTCTATAGGGGGCGGAAGAAACGCTGGGCAGTCAGGCGTAGTGGATGTTTATGACCGTTTGGTGTAACTGACTACAGCACACCCTATCTCTCTTGTTTGATAATGGCATTCAAGATTTGTCTGATAAGGTCCAGTTTTGAATTCAGAAAATGCAATCTTGCTAGTACTGTTGTGGATTTTGTACATTTGGAATGAATTCAACATGGTGATATCTATCAAATGAAAAAAACGTTCTATACCATTTCGCAGTCTGTCAAATGAAAAAAAAAATGTAATATACCATTTCGTAGTCTAGTACTCGCCAATTTTTAGTTCCAGCTGATATTTTGAGCAAACTGTGTTTGCCAGCTGATTATTAGTGGGAATGTCACCCCCTCTTTCTCTGTGACTTGGCGGGAAGGCCGAAAAGGCTGTGCAAATCAGACTTCCTCCTTCCCAGAATAATATTTCCTTATTTTGAGACCATTATACGTGTTCTAAAGCAATAAAAATTACTTTAGTAAAAATCCTACATATGCCATTCCATAATGTCACTACTCCTTTGAGCCTATATTAGACATGACGTTCCAGAACGTCATTAGTCTATTCATGCATTTATTCCATACTCCTGAAAAGGTTAAAGGCTTCTCTGCAGTTTTCCATTGGTCCAAGACCATGTAGAGCTCTCACTGCCTTTTTTGAGGACTAGTACTTTGTTTGTGTTTACTGCAGGTGTTCCACCCCATATGAGAATACCAAAAGTATGTGAGTAAGATAAAACCACAAAACAAAAAATAAAATAGAGTAGACACACGGCAAACTAAGTAAAGCTGGAACTCTTACCAAGATGGCGGCTCCCCTCCACTGTCTGCTCAATTGTAGACGGAAATTGACCGTCAGCTGAATTTTAACAACTTGTATTGCAGTATTGTGACTAGACCTTAGTCTTCCTACCTTCCAAATGCAATTGAGCTATTGCAGCTGGTTGCAATAAAAACAAGCAGGATGGAATAGCTTTTTACAGATAAATATGAAATCAATTCATTTGATTATTATTATTTATTTATAATACTGTACATTAGCCTACTTCTAGTTGTCTTACTTAGTTTACTGTAGTGTTTAAAATGAATGATTTCAATTTAATCAAATGAATTATTTCAACAGTAGGTTACATTTTTTGGTTACATCAGCTGTGCCTATCTCACCAAGATGGTGAATCTGCTTCAACTACTACTGGAGGATAGAATGCATTATGATAACTCTACTTTATTCTTTGCTCTGTGGATAAACCGTTTACTACTGATAGAAAACACATTTTTATTCATTCTCAAGCAAGAACTCACTAATAAAATAAAATGACTAGAACAGTTTGTTAGATATAAGTTTCAGTTAAAAATCTAATAAATATTTTATAAAAGTCTACTTCCATTAATCACCAGCCAAGTTTTGTTTTTTTTTTTTCTTTGCCAAAGTCATGTTTAATATGAAATGTATCAAATGAATATTACGTAGTTTAAATGTTGTTACTTCCATTTGTACTAATTTTTTCTTAAGGAAAAAAGGACAGTACAGCAAACAATGAAACTATCCCAAAAATTTTCATGAATGTACAAACTAATAAAGAATGTGTAAAGTTGGACCATTTCACTAGTTATAAATAAAGTCTTTATTTTGGAGCGATTTTCAACAAACAATGCTGGTTATATATACAACAAAACAACTCAAGTTATATTACAATTATTTTAAAAAATTAAAAGCTAATTTTAATTATTCATAATTAAAACATAAAGTTAAGTATACAGTATAGTTATATATCAGCTTATATTATACATTAAATATTTATATACATTGTTTTTATATGTAGTTATACACCCTGGCCTGTTAAACTGGAGGAAAATTCATTAAATAATATGGGAGCAAAGTACGCAAATCTTTTTGTTTCAAATTCACGGCGACAGGTATCAGTCACAGTCAGCAAACCCAGTGATCGTCGCGCCTTCGAAACATGGTCAAACCTTCTTAGTCCACATACATACCTCACACATATTTTGCACTCTCTGTAATTTGTCTAAATCCCATTTAGATACAATATTGCCATACACAGGGAGGCAATAATCGATCACAGTGAGCACAAGAGCCTGGACAAGGCGAAGCTTGGTCTCTTTAGGAAACAAGTACCTATGTTTGTATAACATTCTTAGTCGACTAAGGGCCCACCAACAAACAGCACTTACATGACCAGACAAAGTGAGGTCATCATCGAATATGAGGCCCAAGAGCTTTGAGTATTCACACTCATTTAGTCTGATACAGCCAAGCAACATCACCGACAGACTCTGAACCCACATTGGAAGGAATCGACAATACACAACACTTTTCCTTCTTAAATTTAATCCCATGCCTCTCAGACCAATCATGGACATTGCTTAATTCAGAATTCAAAATGGATACAGCTGTGTCAGCTCTTCCGGCACCATATGAAACACAAAGTTGAGCATCATCGGCGTATGAATACAAGTTACTATTTTGTAAGCCTGAACCCATAGTGGCGGCAAACAGAGTGAATAGAATAGGCCCGAGGCAACTACCGTGTGGAACACCAGCAACCCTACTCAAAGATAAAGAGAAATCCATCCCAATTTTAACCTTTTGTCTCCTATTTACCAAATAGGAATGTAACCAAGAAACCACTTCTGGTCGAAAACTATAAAAATGCATGACAGCCAACAACATACTGTGGTCAATAGAATCGAATGCATGTGAAAAATCCAGCAATGCAAGAAGAGATGCTTTCTTTTCTGCCCTTGCTTGAAGTAACTCATCACAAACTAATAAAAGCACAGTTGTTGTACTGTACCGGGTCGTTTTGACCGGTACATTTTTTTTTTCGTCGTGGTCTGCCAGGCTGCCTGAGATTCGCCCGTGCCCGGCGTTTTGCTTACCTTGGTGGCCGTTGGCTCAGACTCGGTCGTTCCGTGTTCCAGCCTTTGTCTGTCAGGTTGGCCGTCATTTTGTCTTTGGCTCTACCTGCTGAGGTTACAATGATCGGCTAGAGACTCTAAAACTCCAGGGTCCTTGAGTAGGACGTTTCACCCTCAGCCTGTCGTCCGGGCAAAGTTCCACCTTCCACACTGCGAGCCTGGCCTGGGGACCATGTGATTGAGCGAGCTGTGCCCTCTCTGCCCTCCCTACATCTTTGGGTAGAAGTCTTCAGTCCTCAGGTCAGTGCGTTCCATGTTTTTGTTTCCCGGCGGCTGAGCTGGGGGTTTTGATGTTTGATATTTACAAGAAAAAAAAGTGAAATATAAAGAAAAAGAAAAAAAAGGTGCCGAATTATTCATTGAGGCCTAGGCCTAAAGACTGAAAAGTTTATGAAACAGCCATGGGGACTTTCACGGGTTTTTAATTAAAGAAAAAAAAAAGAACTTTTAGAATACACAAAGAACTTTGGATGTTCATCTTTATTGTTATTTAGTTTAATTAGTTTATTTGTTGTTATATTTTTTAAATTTTATATTTGTTAGATCCCTATGGTTAAGTATGTTATTTCTTTATGTGTTTAGGCCTAGTGATTGTTATTTATTTTTTTTGTTAAGTGTATTAGGGGGGGTTTGGAAGTGAATTTTTACTCGAACGGTACCGTGTTATATTTTTTTTTCAATTGTTTAATTTTTTAAACGTTCACCAAAAGGGGATTATTGTACTTTTGCTTAACTTCTAATTCGGAGCTGCCCAGGGATTCCGGCTTACTCCCTGGCCTCGGTGGAATTATGGGATGGTGGGGCTAAATTGCCGGGTTATTTGAGGTTATCAAAATTGTTTCTAAATTTTGTCACCTTTTAAATTTGTTAATAAATTTTTGTCTTACGTTTTGGGTGTCTCTGGCTAGGCTGCAGATAGGCCATGTAGTTGTTAATTTAGTATTTGTAGAGTTTGTTGTTTTGGTAGCGTCTGTATTATATTGTTAATTTTTGTTATCTTGTTATTTATTTAAGTGCGAATTTATGTTGTGGCCTTCTGCCTATTGATATTGTGGCCTTCTGCCAGCCAGTTTTGCTTTCTTGGTAATAAATTAGTTTTGCTCAGCTGCCGAGTTTTATTTTGGACCCTCCAACTGCCACCCGTGATCCATCGCTTGACTTGTTTTGAGCCATCCCCCCAGTTGGCACGCTTTCCCGCTTTGGTGGGGGGATGGGTCTGAATTGGTAGCAGAGCGTGGTTGCCTAAAAAAAAAAAAAAAAGAAAGAAAAATTCTCTCTTGGTTGTTGGCGGTGGGTGTTTGCCTGTTAGTAGGTCATGGTTGGCCGACCTACCGTCAAGGTGTCTTGGTATTACATAAAAAAAAAAAGAAACAAATAAATAATTATTTAAAAAGAAAAACAATTAGAAAACCAAATAAATAATTTAACTTCCGCTTGGTTACTTTGTTGAATGGGTTTCATGGGTGGATTGAAGTGGTTGGCAGTGACTTGGTAGGCTTAGGGTTTTGTTCGTCTTGGACCCTGGAGTTGTCGTTTTTTTGTGTATATTGTTGAGATTTGTTGCGTTCGAGATGGCCTATCTGCAGAATGTTGCGCTCCTAGTGAAGGAGGAATTGATTTTCGAGTTGAGGTCGCGTGGGGTGACTCCGAGGGTGATGTTTTGAATCTCGCGGAGGTTGTTTGGGGGACCCATTTTTTCCCCGGGGGAAAGGGGGTTTGGAGTGGCCCTGATCTCCCTGGTTTTTGGGTGATGGGGTTTGTTTTTTTTTGAAAAACGAAAGGGTTTGGAAAAAGGAAGGGGAAAGGGGGTTTTGGAAGATTTTCCACCCTGGAACCTCCAGAAAGGTCGTGACCGGCCTGCCGTCTTGCCCCGTTTGGGGCATCCGTTTTTCCCCCGTTTTACGGCGGGGTCAACCGGGCCCCGGGGGTTTGGGAACCGCCGGATAGGGGGGTGGATTTTGGGAGAGTGTGTCTAGGCTGGAAAAAATTTTTCAGGCACTCCCCCGGTTCCACACTCCCTTGGGGTTTGGGCGGGGGGAGGGGGGGTCCTGGGGGGGGGTTTTCGGGGGGGGGCCTTTCCCCTTTCCCCAAACTGTCGAGGCCGCGGGCTGAGCCCAACGGCCCCTCACTGTCCTGGGGCCCCTTTTCGAGCCTGCGGGGTTTTCTTTTTAGGTTGTTTGTGGTTCGCCTCCAGCTCCCCTTTTCCTTTTTGCTTGGGGCTCCTTTGGGGGTTCACCTGCTTTTCCTGCAGCTGAGCAAAAAAAAACCAACTACCTAACCCTCCCCAAGGGGCCCAAAGATTCAGAATCTCCCTGTGATCGAGGGAAAAGGAAACCTGAGAACTTCTGAAGTTTCTTTTTCCTTCCTCATGCTTAGTGAGATCCCGAAAGCAGGCGGGGACTTGCTTTGTCTGTTTTTTCCCTTATACAGGGGTCCCGTTGGGGATTGTTTGATTTCTGTTTTGGCCCCAATATCCCTGGTGGACTCTTTTCCCCATCGAGAGTTATTTGTCCGCTTTTTTCCCCCAAATTCAAACCCCGGGGAAGAGGATGATAAAGGACAGATTTTATGGGTCGCAGGGTAGGGTTTAGCCCCTCGGCACCCCAATGTCTCTTCATAAAGAAGCTCTTTTTAAGCTTTTTCCCCAATTCAAAGCAAAATAATCTTTTTTCAACATTTTTGTAAAAAATAAAATTTAAAGGCGCATAAAAAACTAAACACTAAAAAACTAACCAAAGGGAATAAAATTTTTAAATGAAATACTGAAATATAAAAGGTTATTTACAAAGTAACCAGTTCCTTCTTAAAACTTATAAAAAAAAAAAAAAATAATAAAATAATAATAACAACTTAAATTTGGAAATTGGTAAATTAAAAGCCTATTCAAAAAACTCTTTAAACTAAAAAAAAGAGGTTTTAAAAAGCAATATTTCCTTTAGTTTTTTTTTAAATTTTAAAACAAAAAAAAACAATATTTTTTAAAAATTTCCCCCCTGGTTTTTAAAATTAAAAACACTTGACCCCCATAAACTTTTTTTCCTTTTAAAAAAAAATTTCAGCGGGGGGGAACAAAAATACTAAATCACTTCAAATTCCTTGTTGAAAAATTGGTGTTTAAACTCCTCCCCCCGGAAAAATATCCTGAATTTTGGAAAAAAAAAAAATAAAACCCAAAGATATAATTGTTTTAAATATTGAAATAAAATTTTAAATTCCAAAAAAATTTTCCCTTTTTAAAACCGATTTTTTGCCAGTTCAAATGTAACAAAAATTCTTTTTTTGCCCGTTTTTGAAAAAATTAAAATAATCGGGTCAATGTTCTTTTTTGGGGAAACCACCATATAAAAAAAATTCCCAAAAAGAAAAAGGGGAATAAAATAAAGGCAAAATAAACAAGTTTCCCAAGTATCAAAGTTTACAGAATTTTGATAGTCTATAAAAGGGAAAATTTAACCCGGGAAAAAATCTTTTTTGCTACATAAACCCAAAGTGGATATTAAAAATTTTAAATTTTACTATCTAAATGTAACCCAAGAAATTTATATTTTTCTACCTGTTGAAAGGAAGACATTACTATTTTTTAAATACTGGGGAAAGGTCAAAATGGGGTCAAAATATTAAATTCTATATAGTTAGTTTTTAACAAAATTTAGCAAAAGCGATTTTTCGAAAAAATTTTTTGAATAAGAGTTTTTTTTTTCCCAGGGTTTTGTTTCTCAAACTTTCTACTTTTAAACCCCCCCCGGTTACAAGGAGGTTACTTTCATCAGCAAAAAATAAATCGGTCCCATTAAAATTGGAATCACCCCCTTAAAACCCTTTTTAAAAATAGCAGAGAAACAGGATTGGGCCCAAAATTTGGAACCCTGAGGTACATCCATGTTTAAAAACAATTAATTTTGTTTGGGGTAGAAACAGAAAATTGTTTAAAAATTTAAATTATATGGATTTTTTAAAAACAAATTGTTTCCAAATTTTTTTGGGGTAGGATTTGATCCAAAAAAATGGGGGGCCCAAAAATTCCCTTTTTTTGGAAATTTTTTTTTCCAAAAATTTTTTAAACAATGGACAAAAACGCAATCAAAAGCTTTTTTTTAAGCCCAAATAAAAACCCCCAAGAAACCTTATCCCCCTTTAACCCAAATGAAAATCAAAAATAAAGTCAATGAACTTTGCGAAAGAAGTTACAGAGAAAAATTTTTCCCAAAACCCCAAAGGTTTGCCCCCCTTAAAAAAGGGAAAAGGTTTTTCCTCAAAATTTTTAAACAAGTTGATTGTCCCTTTTCCTTTTTCCCCAAAATTTTTGGAAAAAACCGGTAACAAACCCAACGGTCGGAAATTTGGCTACCCAAAAAAAATTTCCTTTTTTGAATGGGGGTTTAATTTTTGAAATTTTTATTTGTCAAAAAAATATTCCATTTCCCAAAAAAGATTAAAAAAAAAATGTAAAAGGGGCGACGAAAAAACCCGGGGTTTTTTTTAAAAATTACAGTTAGGGGTAAAAACCCAAAACAAAAGCCAAAAGTACATTTTAACCAAAAAAACAAAATTAAATTTGCCCAAATTCCCAAACTCACTCAAAGGTTCCCCGGGAAATTTTTGCTACATTTTGTCAAAGGAAGTTTTGGGGTCCAGTACGTTTTTTAAATTTTTGGGGAAATTATTTTTTCCCCATCACCCTTTTTTTAACAAAAAAATCAAAAAAAAAAATTACTAATAATGAAGGGGTTTTGTAAAAGCTTTGTTTTTTTTTAAAATCTTTGTAATAAACCGTGATGGGGGGGGTTTTTTTTTTACAAAATTTGGGTTTTGATTAACTTCCATGTTTTTTTAGAAACTTTTTTTTTTTGAGCAAAGGGAAAATTTTGTGAAAAAAAAACCCTTTTTTTTGGCTTTTAAAACATTCCCCTTTAAAAAAGATTTGTTCATCTCCTTTGAAATTTAAAAAAGTCTTTGTTTTTTTTTTGCCAAAATTATTTTTTTAAAAAATTATTTTTTTCCCTCTAAACATTCCAGCTCAAAATTTGTCCACTGAACATGTTTTTTTTACCACAAAAATCCTTAACCAAGGAAAAAAAGTGAAAAAATAAAAACATAAATAAATTATAAAAAATTTCTTTTTTAAATCACTTACGGTGCAAAAAAAATATCCCCCCCCCCTTTCCTTGCTCTAAAGCTGAAAACTGTTTAAGGTTTTTTTCCCGAAATTTCCAAGCAAAAAAAAGTGAAGGGCTTTTTATTATTAAATTTTTTTTCCTGGAAATTTTTAAATGGGATAGTAATTGACCATCATGATCAAAATTTTTTGGGTTTTAAAAAAACCAAACCACTTTATTTAAAGCCATCGGGAAAATTTTTTATGAAAAAATTATCTAAAAGCGCTTTCACGTCCCTGTGACTCTTGGGGGAAAGGGAACAAAAATATTTAAAGTTATGTAAAATTAAGAAAACAATAAAAATTTTTAAATGTTTATTACAGTTTGTATCCAACACTTTAAAATATTTACATCACCTTGACAAATTAAAACTTAAATTGGAAAGATTTTCCAAGGCATTTATTTAATTTTCCCAAAAAAAATTTTTTTAATATCAGAACAAGGCAAACGATACACCCCCAACCTTTACAAACTGAAAGGTTTCAAAAAAATTTTCCGGCCAGACAGAAATTCAAATTCTTTTTCCTACTTTTAGGTTTCCAATAGCTGAAAAAATTTAAAAACTTTTAAAATAAAAAAACATTAGGTTTCGGCCAATTTAAACCCCACCCCCAAAAAAATAAATTTGGCGTGAAAAAGAGGTCTTAAGGAATACCCCGAGACATTAAACCTTTTCTAATTCAAAAGCGATTGTCTTTTTAAAAGGGCTCGCAAAGGAAAAACAATTTTCGGGGTTAACCTTGAAATATTTTCTAAAGAGAAAAAACCTCGTTGAAAAACCCAAAATTTTTTTGGGGGTAATTTTTAACAAGAAAAAACTCCCCAAAACCCACCCCCCAGCCCTGCACTCCGGGGATTGCGTCTTATACTTGCCCTGGCCCTGATAAAAAATGTGGCCCTGTTATTTTATTTTTTGGGGTTTTGGTGTTAGCAAAATCCATAGCCCGTTGTCAAATTTGACTTAAAATTTAAAAAAAACAAATTTTCTAATAAAATTGCAGGCCTTTACTTACACAATTTTCAAATTTTACTTTTATCATCGGGGTTTTGACACTTCCACACGCTCTGTTTTTGGCACTTTATTCACTGTTTGGTAACATCACCAAAACACAATCCCTGCACAAACCGGAAAACTTCACCGGGAAAGCCCATTTTTCTTTCTTTGGTTTGAGGCCCATTCGAGTTTTGTGTGGGCAAAAGCTGAAAAAGGATTTTTCCCTTTTATTTTTTTTAATAATTTCCGACATATCCTCTTAAACAATTTTTGATGGATTTTTTGGGTTGATACTTTTTCGGGACTTTTATTTTCCCTTTAGCCCTCAAAACAGCACATCTCTTTTCATGGAGGCAAATTTCCCCTTTTTTGCCCTGTTTAATTGAAGTGAAAACCCGTGACGTGTGTACAGGTGAGGGGGAAGAACCCGGAACCAAAATGATCCAATTTTCAGGTTTTTTCAAAATTTCTTTCGATTTCAATGTTAAGAAAACAAACCCTATTTTTTAAGCCGGGAGTTGTAAAATCAAAAAGGAAGACCCAAAACAACAACATTAGTAGATTGTTTTGCTGAGAAATTTGGGTCAATATTCAAAAAATAATTTTTTTCTCGTTTCCCAAAATTTCATCATTTGCCCCCCAAAAAATGATCAGTTTAAACCCTTTTTTAAAAAAATATTTTGTTTAGAGCTTCAAAAATTTTTAAATAGACACCTTTTGCCTATTAATATTACGAATTTTTTTGGGAAAGTTTTCCCAAAAGGAAAAGTTTTTAAAAATTTTGCTAAAAATATTTTTATATCAGAAAAAGGGCAAAATGATAAACCCAACCAAATTTCAACATCTTATAATAAAAATACCCCAACTCCGCCTAATAAAACAATTTTCATTTCTTTTCATTTAAAATTTTTTCCTACATGTGACAATTTTTAAAATTGGGTTTTAAAAAAAACAACTAAATTTTTAAAAAACCCCACTATTTTTGCCACAAATTTTAATAAGTTTGATTGAATTTTGCCTACCAGGGCCTATCGGCCAGAATCAAAATTTTTTTTTTATTCCCCCTCGATCTTTTTTGGGGCGGCTTTTTTAAAAATTTAGGATTCAACGTATTTTTGGCTTTTTTGTAGTTTTTTTAAAAGTGACTTTTTAAAATTTTTCAAACGCTCTTATAATTAGGGGACAAAACTCACAGAGAGTAAAGTTTTCCTTTTGATTTTTTCCTTTAAATTTCTTTTTTTTTAAAACGTACATTTTCATTTTTTTTATTTTTAAAAATTTTCTGTTTCTAAAAAACTCAAAAATCTGTTTTAAGGGAGCCCTTAAAAAAATTTCTTTTTCCCATTTGTTCTAATAGGCTGCTAATTCTTTTTCCCCCAGCATTCTTTTTTGGGTTCCTTTTTCTTTTTTTTTATTAAGTATTTTCCATCAGGGGGGGGACAACACTTTTTTGAAGCTGACACCCCTTTGTGTCTTTTCCGGATGGCATTTCCCCGAAGAAGGGTTGAAAATATTATTTGCGGGTTTTTTCCTTCTTTTTTTTCCCGGGAGCTCCACCCAAGCTGTGCATTGTTTCCCCGCACCCGGCCCGGGTTTCTCAAACCAGCAAGGGGGGGTTTTCCCTGAGAGTAAACTGCTCCCCCACCCCAAACCGGCTATGCCCTTTGGGTGATCAGCCAGTGGAGGGTCGGGGTTTTTCTCGGCCCCCCCCTTGTTGGGTTTTTTGTTTGTGGCCAGCCTGGTCACATTCGCCCGGACTTTTCCCAAAATGCCGAGGTCGTGGGGCGGGAAAACGCTCAGCGCGGGGGGTTTTCCCTCCACAAAAAGCCCCCGCTTTTTTTGGGGCGAGTGACCGGGGCCATTTCCCTTTTTGACACGTGCCCAAACAGGAGGGGCGGGGTTTTTTTTCGGGCCTTGCTGGAAAGGTTTTTTCCCGGGGATTTAGTGCGGTCACCTCGGTGTGTCCTGGGCTTTTGTTTTTCTTTTGGGGGTACGGTGTGTCGAGCCCTTCTTTGATTCGGGTTTGGGATGCAGTATTATCGCCCTTTTTCTTTTTTAGTCCCTTGGGCGCCTTAGGGCTTTTTCAAGGTTAAACCACCAAACCATCCTTTTAAAAAAGTCTTTTAAACCAAATTTTAAATCCACCACCTATTCTTCTAAACTTTTTACGAAAAAAAATTTTCCCAATGGGTTTTTTGTTTCCAAAAGGCCTTTTTCGGGTTTTTGAAATTTTCCCAGGGGGGCCAAAAACCCCTTTATCCTTCCTTTTTTCCAAAAGTGGTAAAGGTGCTTTTACCTCCAGAAGCGCCAATTTTTTTTCAAGTTCCCCAAACGGCAGTTTTGGTGCCTCTAATTTGGGGGAATTTTGACCCGCCCCCCCTTCAGTCAAGAGGTGGGTTGTTAGCCCGAACCCAACCCCTTTGGGCCAGTTGGTTTATCTCCCCCCTTGAGCAGCGGGGGCCGTTGGAGGCCGTGGGGTTTTCGGTTTTTCCCGATGTGCTTTACACCAGAGCTTGGGGGCAATTCCTTTTGGAGTAGAGATCCACCTCCCCCGATTCTCAGCCTGTTAAAGCATCCGTACAAACTTGCTCCCCCAAAAAATGGAGATTAAAGAGGGGTATGATTTAAGATCTTCTAGCAAGGGGGTGAAATTTAACCGTCCTCGTTCCCCCCCTTTTGCCAGCCGCTTTTCCCTTTTTCCCAAGGGCCAAAAAGGGAGGTCTAAAGGGTTTTGAAAGGATTATCGGGGGCTCAACGCTAAGGGCGCTATTGACTCGGGAAACCCCTCCTGATTTCATTCTGCTTTGAATTTTGGGTTTGGTAAAAGGGTAAGTTTTTTTTAGTGTTTTTGATTTGAACCGGCCTTCCCCTCAATTCCCCTTGAAAAAGGAAACACAGCCAAAGACTACTTCTGTGTTCCCCGGAATCCCCTAACATTTTACCTTAAAGGGTTTTCCCATGGGGCTTGCTGGGGTGCCCCAAATCTCACTCGTCTGCTTGATTTCCATCTTCCATAAAAGGAAATTCAAGTTTGTTTTTCAATTTCTTGGGGCGGGCCTTCCCGGTCTAAAAAGTTTAGACTTTTGGGGAACACAAGCCCAAAATCTTGGGGGAAGTTTTTTAGTCGCCTTAAATCAGCTGGCCTTACCGGCAATTTCCCGAGAAAGTCACTTTTGCTCGTCCTGAAAATTTCCCTTTTTTGGGTCATCCTTTTATTTTTCGAGGGGTCTGCAATTTATTCCCCCGCGAGGACCCAGGCATTCGGGGTTTTCCCCCCCCAAGATGCCAAGGGATTTCCCCCTTTTGTGGGGGTGGTGAAATTTTTACCGTCCCCTTCATCCCTAACCCTGGCCAGCTGCTGCCCCCCGTTGAACGAGTTGCGGAAGAAAGGTGTCCCTTTTGTGTGGGGCCAAGCCCCAGCAGCCCGGGCCCTTTTATGCTCCCCAAAAGGGGGGGCTATCATGCAACCTCCTGTCCCTTCGTATGCCTTATTTCAGCAGAGAAATTAATTTTTCAAAAACCCGGGTGCCTTCCCCCCCCGCCATTGCTGCCTTTTTTCTTTTCTCAGGATTTTGATTTTGGGGGCAGGCAGCCCATCGCTTTTTTTCTTCGAGGCCGGGTTTTCCCACCAGGGAAAAGAAAGCTTCTTTCCCTCTATTATTAGAGTGCTGGCGTTTTTTTTTGGGGCGGACAAGTTTTGGCGTTTCCTTTGGAAAAACGCTGAGTTTTTTGGGGGGAGAAAAGACAAACAGGCACTGCTTGGCCTTTGCCCACCCAAAAAAGCTTGGGAAAAAAATTGGTTTGCGGGGGTCAAAATTTCTGCCTTTTAAATTCCGAGTCCCCAAAATCTTAGGGGTACCCAGAAGTTTATCCCCGGATTTTCCTTTCCCCCCATTATCATGAACCCAATGAAACCACCGACTGAGGCTGTTTTTTCCAGTGTGGTGCTGTTCTTCTGGATTTTTCCCCCTGGGTTTTGACGACCTACGGGCCCAAACAGCAGAAAGATTTCCCGACTGGGCAGTCCCTCTTAGTGACTTCAAAAGGGAGGTGCCCACCCTCCCTATTTTTTTGTCCAAAAAGGGGGACTCTTTTGCCGTCCTCGACAGAGGGGTGAACCCCGTGTAGTGCTTGCCTAAATCATCTAGTACCGATGGTCTTTCAGTATTAAACACTCTTTCCCCCTTTTGGGCCCGGGCATCTTTGGGATTTCCCTAAAGACCCAAAAACTAAGATTCGTAGGTATTTCATCTGGAAGGGGATTGGCCCCGGGGTGTTGCAGGCAGAGTGCGGGCTTGTCCCCCCGTGCCCCTCTCAGCCAAACCTAGTCAAATGCAAGTTTTGGGTTTTTTACTTCTGAGGTGGCCGAGCGCCCCCTTTTTAAAGGTGTTTTATTTGACACGGGGTCCTTTTTCCCCCGTGGGAAGTCGGGAGCTCCTACCTACTTGTTTGTTTGGATTTCTTTTTCAAATTTTGTTTGGCTTTTTTTCCCCCTTCGGAGTGCTTTCCTAAGCTCACCCTCCGTGCTCTCCAGTCCCAACCCTTTTTTCCAGACTTTTGGGGTGCCCTTTTACTCTTGTGTCCCCACAACATTTCCATTTAAACCCACAAACGATTTTTTTAGGTTCTTTTTGGGAAAAGGGGATCCCGGCATTGACTACCTTTTTCCGAAATTTCCCCCCAAAACTTTTTCATCCCCAGAAACGCTTCAAAACCCAATCTTCGGTCTGGCCCCTTTTTACCCTTTTCCCGCTGAGAAACAGAAAAAACCTGGGATGAGAGTCTCTCTTGGCTCCACTTGCCCTTTTAATTCTTTCCCAACAAGAATCACAATTTCCACTCCCCCTTCGAGATTCTACATTTTCAAACCCCCTACAACCCTTTTTTCCAACTTTTGGAGGGGTAGAGGATCTTCTACCACGCCAGGTGCCACTGAAAGTAGTGTCCACGTGGGGGGGCTGCTCGGCGCAACCTGCTAAGTGCTTTTGAGAAGAGTAAGGAGGGGGAAAGATAAGGGTCCTAAATCCTAACCCTTTTCAGGGTTTTGGGGTCTGGTTCTTTGTTTAGGCCCCACCCCGGTCAGGTTTTGGGCCGCGGAACGAAGAGCGCAAAAATTGTTTCTAAACGGGGGTCTGGTTTTCCCCAAACCCCATCGACCCGGTTTTTGTCACCGGGGACTGCTCGCTGGTTGATCCCCCCCTCAGGGCAGGGGGTTCAGGAAAGCCCCATGGTCCCAGCTTAAGGCTTTCCCCGGGGGAACCGGTTGGGTCCAGGAGTTGGGTGTTCCTGGGGGTTTCTTGGGGCAAAGAGATTTATCACCTTGGGGCCCTGGGTTGCTGTTCGAAGAGTCTCCTTCTCTCTTTTTTGGGCGGGCCCGACCGTCAGGGTAGTTCGCTTTCCCCCTTTGAGGGGTTTTCCCCTCTTAGTTCTCTTGGGGGGGCCTTGAAAAAACCCACTCTTCGGGGGGTCATTTTTCCCTCTTCTTTTTTGGGTTTCCCCCCGAGGTACCCCATTTTTTTCCCCCTGCCTGGGTGTGTTTTAGGTTTTTCAGAGGAGGGTTTTAACCGGGGGCCTTTTTACCGGTACAAAAATTTTTTTTTTGTCGTGGGGCTGCCAAGGGTGCCTGAGAATTTTGCCCGTGCCCGGCGTTTTTTTCTTAAACCCTTTGGGGGCCGTTGGGTTTTGACTTTGGTCTTTCCCGTGTTTTTTAAACCTTTGTCTGCAGGTTGGGGCCCTCATTTTTTCTTTGGCTCTACCTTTCTGAGGTTACAATGATCGGCTAGAGACTCTAAAACTCCAAAGGGCCCCTTTAGTAAAGGGCGTTTTTTAAAACCCCAGCCTTTCGGGCCGGGGCAAAGTTTCCCCCCTTTCCCCACTGCGACCCCGGCCTGGGGGCCATGGATTGAAGCGAACTTGCCCCCTCCCCTGCCCCTCCCTACATCTTTTTGGGGGGAAGTCTTCAGTCCTCGGTCAGGGCGTTTCCAAAGTTTTTGTTTCCCCGGGGGCTGAGCTAGGGGTTTTGGGTTTTTTTTATATTTACAAGAAAAAAAAAAAAGGGGAAATATAAAGAAAAAGAAAAAAAAAGGTGCCGAACTTTCATTGAGGGCCCAGGGCCCAAAAAACCGAAAAATTAATAAACAGCCATGGGGACTTTTTAAAGGGTTTTTTTTAAATTAAAAAAAAAAAAAGAACTTTTAGAATACACAAAGAAATTTGGGTGTTTATCTTATTGTTATTTTTGTTTAATTAGTTTATTTTTTTGTTATATTTTTTTAATTTATAAATTGGGTTAAACCCATGGGGTTAAAATATGTTATTTCTTTTTTGTTTAAGGGCCCAGGATTGTTATTTATTTTTTTTTGTTTAAATGTATTAGGGGGGGTTTGGAAGTGAATTTTTTACTCGAAACCCGGTACCCGGGTGTTTTTATTTTTTTTTTTTCAATTTTTTAAAAATTTTTTTTTAACGTTCACCAAAAAAGGGGGTTATTGTACTTTTCTTAACCCTCAAAATTTGGGGGCGCCCAGGGATTCCGGCTTACTCCCCGGCCCCCGGGGGGAATTTGGGATGGTTGGGGGTAAAAATAGGGCCCGGGTTTTTTGAGGTTTTTCAAAATTTTTTTTCTAAAATTTTGGGCAAACCCTTTTTAAAATTTTTAAAAAAAATTTTTGTCTTTTCGTTTTGGGTGTCCTCTGGCTAGGGCTCAGATAGGCCATGTAAATTTTTTTAATTTTGGTATTTATAGAGTTTTTTGTTTTGGTAGCCCTCTGTATTATATTGTTAATTTTTTTTATCTTGTTATTTATTTAAGTTCCCAATTTAAAGTTTTGGGGCCCTTTTGCCTATTATATTGTGGGCCTTTTGCCAGCCAGTTTTGCTTTCTTTGGGAATAAATTAGTTTTGCTCAGCTGCCGATTTTATTTTGGACCCTCCAAATGGCCCCCCCTTGATCCCATCGCTTGACTTCCTTTTAGCCCCCCCAATCAATCCCAAACAATCTTTTAAATTTTCCAAGGGTTTCATATTACAGTATCCCACAAAGTCATAGTACAGCATTTTTTCCCCAAAGAACCAAAAATAAAATCAAAAATTTCTTATTTTTTAAAAACAAATAGAATCAAAATGTCAATGAAAAATTCAGAACCCTAATTGTTAAAACCAGATAAATTTTTTAATGTTAAAAATCAATGTTTTTCAAGTTGGGAAAAAATTTATCAATAGAAAAAAAAGGGGTTTTTCAACAGCCAGGGATAAAGCTTTTTTTAAAAAATTTTTTTTTCCGGGAAAAATTTTCAATTAAAGGTATAAAACAATTTTATACCTCAAAACCCAAAAAACCCGGGACAAAAATAATTTACTCAATTTTATAAAAAACCCAAAAAATTTTTTTTACTTTTTTTTTCCTTGTAATTTTAACTAAGCCCCTGAAAAATTAAGATGTAGTATTTTCTTTTAAAATTTTTAAAAACATATTTAAATTTTATCAAAAATATATAGATTAATAATTGTCGAAATTTTCAGTTTTAAAGAAAAAATTGGCTTACAATGATCGGTTGTGGGATAGTTTTAAAAAATTTTTAAAACTTTTTTTGTAAGATAGGAATTTCCCAAAATTTTGTTGGCATTTTCCCCAAAAATTAAAAACCCAAACCTAATAATTGACTGGAAATAAAAAAAAAAGGGAATTTTAACAAATTTTAGAAACAATGGGAGGATTGTAACCTTCAATAGAAAAATTACCCTTGAGAGCCACCCACTCAAAAAATTCTACGGGGGACAAACCCAGGTCAGGTGCCTATCCCCGGAAATTCCAAGAAATTTCACACTATTGGAATAAGAAAATCTGACGAATCATCCTCATCCGTATTTTTGGTACTAAATAACAAAATTTTTGTTTTTTTCCCCAATTTTAAAAGGGAAACCCCCTTTTGGAAATTTAAAACCCAAACAGAAACAGTTGTCCCTGTACTCTTTTGCTAACAATTTAACATCATTGAAGTCCTTTTTTTAATATTTTAAAAAAGGTTTGTATCCCCCGCGTATAAAAAACATTTGGGGGGTCGGAACAGATGAAAGGGGAAAGGTTTGTTTAAAAAAGATTAAAAAAAAAAAAAGGCCCAAGCACTGAGCCTTGTGGTTTCTCCAAACAATACTGAAGGGTTTTTGTGACCACAGAAACCCTTAAAAAAGAACTTTTTTTTTTCTATTATTTAAGTAAGATTGAAACAAATTTAGGAAACTAAAACCCTTAATGCCATAATTTCTGTAATTTAGAATTTGAAGATCAGAGTGGTTGACACAGTCAAAAGCTTTGTTCAGAACGAAAAAGTGATCTGAGCAAAACATTTATCTTTAAAAAAACTTTTTTTTATTTCTCTTAAAAGTTTTTTCCCTTTTCGGTTACATAGATTTTTCCCCCTCCGAAAACCAAATTTTTGAGTTTTCTTTGAATATTAATTTTTCCCCAAAGAAGGAACTAATCTGATCAAAAACCAACAAACTCAAATAATTTAGATATAATTTGGAATTACTGATATAGGGGCATAATTTTTTTAGGTTTGTATTTAGAACCCCTTTTTTTAAAAAGGCAAAAAACACGTGATAAATTTTTTAATTTATTTTTGGGTAAAAAACCCCCCCTGATACCCTAGAATTTTATACAATTTTTTAATGTTCAGCAATACTAAATTTTAATATTTTTTAAAAGGTTTTTTTTGACATATTATATATATCATTGCTGTTGACCTAAATCAACCTCTTTGCTGGGATTTTTGACGTTATCAAAAGGAAAATTTTTTTGAATTCAAAGTGTTTTGGGGTAAAAGTGCTCTGTTGCAAAAAAAAAAAAGAACTATTTTTTGGGCAAAGAAATTTTTTGCTTAAAGTCAGAGAAAAGAGGTTTAAAGCAAAAATTTAATTTAAAAGGGGCAGGAGTGAAAGTTAAAAAACAACCTTTCTTTCTGCGAAAAATTCTTCTTTAAAAACATCCAAGCCCGCCCAAAACTTGTCCTTTGCGTTCCCCTACGAATCTAGGTTTTTTTTGTCAGTTTTTGGGTTTTTTAAAGGCCCCTTTATAATCCTTTTTTTTTTGTTTTAAAACGAAATCAAAAACAATGCAAAGATTTTTTATGTTTTTTTGCAGGCCAAAAAAACACATTTTGTCTATCTTCCTATTTTCCTTTAAGGGCGTTAGTGTACCCAAATGTTTTTTAACTGTTTCCACTTTTAGGGGACTTTCTTTTTAGAGGTAAAGTAATTTATATTGTTTACATAATACAGAAAAAGAATAAATCAAAGATATTTTTTGCAAACAGATTTCCCGAACATTTAGAGAAAATAAGTTGCCAATTAAAAGTTTTTTTTGATTAAACTGTTTAAATCCCAAAACCCAAAAACCTTTTTTAAAAAACTACTGGCTTAAGAGCATAAAATTAAAGGGTTTGCACTACTGGAGTTTTTTAAATTTTTTTTTAATTAGTTCAAATTTTTTAAAAGTTTTTAATTGAGAAATTAAAAGAATTTTTTCTGAAAGAGCAACCCTGAAACCCAAAGGGGAAAAAAATCAGTTTTCCAAAAAATATCATATATTTAAATAATTTACAAATACATTATCTAAACATTTTTACCCCTAGTTGGATTGTTTAAAACGCCATTTAAAAAACGGTTGCCTTAAAATATTAAAAAATTTATTAACAGTATTTTTTTTTTGCAGTTATAATTTAAAGTTGAATTAAAAACCCCTTTCCCAAAAACAATAAAAAAAATCCAGACCAATAGCCCCAGGAAAGTTAAGAAATTTGGTTTGAGTGTTTCCCAAAAAAATATCGAAATTTTCCCCCCCCCGTCGAATGATATAAAGGACACTACAAGATTTTTAATGTTTTTAATAAAAAGTGGCCCCCCAAGCCTCCCCAAAAAAAAACTCTTTGGGAAATTCAGCTATGGGCCAAACCCACCTTTACAAGGGTTTTTATGAATATCAAGAAACCCTTCCCCTCTTAAGTGAATTTTAAAAACCCACTAAAGGCCTTACACAGAAAAATCATCCGGGAAAATGAAGGGATGGCCTCCTCGTAACCTAGCCCAAAAGTTCAAAACAAACATAAAAAATTTTTACATCAAAAAAATTTAACAAAATGCTTTCTAAAAAATAGGGGGCTTGTTTTCCAGGCCCGAATAATTTAAAAAAAAATTATCTCAAAATCTTTTTTTAACTGATTTAAAAGAAATTTTTTTATTTGTCTTTTTAAAATTCAGAGTGATTCCCCAGATAAACCCGCAGTGCTAAAAACAAAAAAAAACTTTGGGTTTCAAGGTACAGAACTAGAGCCCAAAATCACCAACACTATCACCACTGCTCGCTTTACCCCTCACAGAATGGTTGGGGGTCGCCTGGAACTACCACAACTTTCTGACACTGGGCCCGATATCACGGCACAATTTCAACAATCAAGGGGTTTCCCTGTCGCTGGGAAAGTGAGATTTTTAGTTGTTGATTCAGCTCCATCTAGACCATCATCGGCTTCCAAGGAATGTTTATTGCTCTGGGACAAAAAAGTGGCAGGTCCTGGTGATTCACCACATATGAGCTCTTTCATTCGCAGCAAGAAGTCATCATGAGATTCTAATTGTAAGAGAAAATTACTTACTTATTCCGTCGTACAGCTCCTGTGTGAATAGTATAAAATTCAGAACATGTTTCACCGTAAGTACGGCATCCTCAGCTGGTCATCGAGTGAAGATCAATCCACCTAATAGGTTTAGTCACAAGATAAAATTACACAAACACAAAGTACATATACATAATTAATACACTTAAACTCGCACGGGACGAACACTAACGACGGGCCAGTCATGACTGTATGGTACGCATCACTTTGTCTGCAGTACTGGACGAGACAAGTCGTTGTGCTAACCAGGCGTGTTCTTGTTGTTATCAGTTTGGCAGAGAACAGCTGATCTGTGGTGACTTGAGTTAAATCCATTAATGAGGCCATTGAAGATTACATTTGAATTAAATTGTAGCTTATCATTTATGATGAATTCGTTAATATTGTTATTTTTAAATGCTTTGTAAATCTCGAATTCTTCAAGCGTGTCCATCTTTCTTCCTTTACTGCATACATGTAAGATATCCAAACTATTGTCCATTGCCTCAAGCGAATGATTGTGATCAAATAAATGTTGTCCGAATGTCGATTTTTGTTTATCTAATTTAGGGTTGGGTAGGTGTTCCTTGAATCTGGTAATAAATCTTCGTCCGGTTTGGCCAATATAAATACTTGGACATTCAGCGCATTTCAACTTGTAAATTCCAGTTTTTTCATACTTATTTAATTGGTTTTTATTCCTGTTAAGAACGTTTTTTTGTTCTATTTGAAGTTTTAAAGGCTATTTTAATATTGTGTTCCTTCAACTGTTTATGCAGGCTATTTTGTATGTTATGACTGTATTCAACAGTGATATATCTAACAGGATTAATGGCTGTGCTATTATTAGGTGATATAACATCATTAGATTTTTTATTCTTGTGTTTAGCAATTAATTTGTCCACGATGCTACTATTATAACCATTAACAATGGCAATATGTTTTATTATGGCAACCTCTTTATTGTAATGTTCGATGCTCAACGGAACATTCAACAATCTATGCACCAAGGAGTTGTATGCCCCCATTTTCTGAGAGTGAGGATGGTATGAGCTTGCGTGTATGGTTTGATCATTTGTGGTGGGCTTTCTATAAATACTGAATTGTAAGTTATTATTGTTTTTATGTATGGTCAGGTCTAAAAAGTTTAGTTTATTATTGTTTTCAGTTTCGAGGGTAAATTTCAGCTTAGGTGCTAATTTGTTTAAATATTTATGAAGAAAGTTGAGCTGTCTAGTGTTCCCGTTGTATATTATGATAGTGTCATTCACATATCTACGGTAAAATATTATTTTGTCTGCGTATTTATTTTGGTCTGACATGATGTAATTTGTTTCCATGTGGTTGAGATAAATATTAGACAAAAACCCGGACAATGGAGAACCCATTGCTAAGCCATCAGGTTGGTGGAAAATTTTGTTATCGAAAGTAAAGTAATTTTGTTTCAGCACTTCTTTCAATAGGGCTATTAATTCACTTATCGCTTCAGGTAAAAGATCTGATTTTTCTAAATGTTTCGACACAATAGTTATGGTCTCATCTACTGGTACATTGGTGTACAAATTCATTACGTCAAAAGATGCAATAGTGTGGTGTGCTTTTACTTCTATATGTTGCATATCGTTTATTAATTCATAAGAGTTCTTTAAACTGTAATTTTTATTCAGTTTAATGTGAGTTTTTAATAGGGTTTCGAGATGTTTTGCAATATTGTATGAAGGTGCCGAAATATAATTAACAAGTGGTTGACCGGGACGCCTTCCTTATGGATCTTAGGCAGCCCACGTAACACGGGAGCTTGGGGGTTCATGACTTTGAGGCGCTTTATGAAGTCATCAGTTAAAGTGTCATATAAATGCAAAACATCTCGAAACCTTAATTAAAAGCTCACATTAAACTGAATAAATATTACAGTCCTAAAGAACTCTTATGAATTAAAAAAAGATATGCAACATATAGAAGTTAAAAGCACACCACACCTATTGCATCTTTTGACGTAATGAATTTTGTACACCAATGTACCCAGTAGATGAGACCATAACTATTGTGCGATAACTTTAGAAAAATCAGATCTTTACCTGAAGCGATAGTGAATTAATAGCCCTATTGAAAGAAAGTGCTGAACTAAAATTACTTTACTTTCGATACGAAATTTTCACCAAACCTGATGGCTTAGCGATGGGTTCTCCATTGTCCGGGTTTTTTGTCTAATATTTATCTCAACCACATGGAAACAAATTACATCATGTCAGACCAAAATAAATACGCAGACAAAATAATATTTTACCGTAGATATGTGGATGACACTATCATAATATACAACGGGAACACTAGACAGCTCAACTTTCTTCATAAATATTTAAACAAATTAGCACCTAAGCTGAAATTTACCCTCGAAACTGAAAATAATAATAAACTAAACTTTTTAGACCTGACCATACATAAAAACAATAATAACTTACAATTCAGTATTTATAGAAAGCCCACCACAAATGATCAAACCATACACGCAAGCTCATACCATCCTCACTCTCAGAAAATGGGGGCATACAACTCCTTGGTGCATAGATTGTTGAATGTTCCGTTGAGCATCGAACATTACAATAAAGAGGTTGCCATAATAAAACATATTGCCATTGTTAATGGTTATAATAGTAGCATCGTGGACAAATTAATTGCTAAACACAAGAATAAAAAATCTAATGATGTTATATCACCTAATAATAGCACAGCCATTAATCCTGTTAGATATATCACTGTTGAATACAGTCATAACATACAAAATAGCCTGCATAAACAGTTGAAGGAACACAATATTAAAATAGCCTTTAAAACTTCAAATAGAACAAAAAAACGTTCTTAACAGGAATAAAAACCAATTAAATAAGTATGAAAAAACTGGAATTTACAAGTTGAAATGCGCTGAATGTCCAAGTATTTATATTGGCCAAACCGGACGAAGATTTATTACCAGATTCAAGGAACACCTACCCAACCCTAAATTAGATAAACAAAAATCGACATTCGGACAACATTTATTTGATCACAATCATTCGCTTGAGGCAATGGACAATAGTTTGGATATCTTACATGTATGCAGTAAAGGAAGAAAGATGGACACGCTTGAAGAATTCGAGATTTACAAAGCATTTAAAAATAACAATATTAACGAATTCATCATAAATGATAAGCTACAATTTAATTCAAATGTAATCTTCAATGGCCTCATTAATGGATTTAACTCAAGTCACCACAGATCAGCTGTTCTCTGCCAAACTGATAACAACAAGAACACGCCTGGTTAGCACAACGACTTGTCTCGTCCAGTACTGCAGACAAAGTGATGCGTACCATACAGTCATGACTGGCCCGTCGTTAGTGTTCGTCCGTGCGAGTTTAAGTGTATTAATTATGTATATGTACTTTGTGTTTGTGTAATTTTATCTTGTGACTAAACCTATTAGGTGGATTGATCTTCACTCGATGACCAGCTGAGGATGCCGTACTTACGGTGAAACATGTTCTGAATTTTATACTATTCACACAGGAGCTGTACGACGGAATAAGTAAGTAATTTTCTCTTACAATTTGATTGAACAGCTCAGGGGCTAAATAATGTATATGAAATGAGATTCTACATTTATTGGTATTTTATAGGATTTCTGATGGTATGAAACAATACTGACTTTGGCATTTGTACAGTGCTGAAATGTTAGTATGTTGTTAGCAAAGTGTGTCAAATCAACTCTATCCCTAACACAGCCTATCGGGGAACATATGAGGTGTTTAAGTCCATTTTTCTTGAAGTTCACAGTCAAGTCGTGGAACGCAACATCATAATCATGTTTAGTTGGCTTGCCGTAGAATCTGTCCTTAGTAACTAGACTAAACACAGAGGCTTTGTCTCCACCATACTGAAGTGCAAGACGGTTGGTAATGAGTTGAGAGGTGTTAGGTCTTCCAAAAAGCTGTCTGAAATCTACCGCCACCCCTGCCGACATGTGACGAGGATCATCAAAGTCTGCGGAGATACTGTGAGCGAAACCAATTGTTTTGTCATCTCTATAGCGCTTAATTACCTCAGCCATGTGTATCTCAGTTATATTTATATGCTTATTGTCCTGTGATAAAATTCCTTGACCATTCAACAAGTTCTCATTTGTTTCTCTGCATGTAACATACTGCTTTTCATTTATGCTTTGCACAAAGTCGATGATTTTAAAGGCAAGCTTCTTCTTTCCTCCATAATTTAAATGCATGCCATGTTGTGTAAAATGATGTCTCTTAAATAAGTCAAAGTCAATAAGATCAACATTTTGCATTCTTGAGACCAGTTCTCTAATGTAGTTATTAACTACAGCTATACCATAATGCACTATATCAGTTGGCTGTTTATCATAGCGGGGAGGTATTGTAGTGATGCATACTGCTCTAGTTTTACTAATAGAGTGTAGTTTGCTTTCCAAATGGTCATATATATAGTTTGTATGTCCTTTCAACATGTCATTAGTCCATCAGAATAACTGCTTGATGTTGAGACCTGGCAGCATGGCTATAGATATGCTGACAATCAGCCCCAGCTTTAACTAGTCCATCCATATAAACCTTTCCATTACTGCATAAGCCAACAATCTCTGGAAGCCCTCTTCCTTGGCTATCAGCAAAGAGGTCAACTTTTACTTGTACTTTTTCAGGATTGCTGGCAAAAAGCAGGTTTTTTGTTCTTTTACTTTTGTTAGTGGTTTTGATTGTTTTTGATACATTGTGATTTTGACTAGTTTGTTGTCTTTGATGTATCCCAGATAATGAAGCAAACTTATTTGCTGTTTTGATTTCAAATTCTTTATTAGCATTCGAATGTACATTTTCTGTTTTATGTTTTGGATATTTTACTGTTTGCCACTTTTCTTTCATTGACTTAATGATGTTACTATCAGAATTCTGTTTTGATTTATTACAATCTGACTGTGGATGAGGGAATTCTGATTCGAAGGACTTAAACATTAGATCCCCCCAGTTGGCACGCTTTCCCGCTTTGGTGGGGGGATGGGTCTCAGTACTATGATTCAAAATTCAAAATAACTTTATTTCCTTTTATGCAAATGTACAATGTTACAAAAATTAAACTTTATACATAGGAAAAAATACTCTTAAATTAACCATTAAACATGTGAGATACCAATACAACTAAAACACACAACTCCTTAAAGATTAACTTTAGAATTTAGATTTACAACTGGTCTACTAATACTGTTAAAGAAAAGAAAAAAAGGTGGAAACTAGGACCGTTATGCGTGGGTTTTGCTGTATTGCTGAAATTGTTAGAGTATTGCTAGTTTAAATTTAGTAGAAAAAAGTATATGGAAATAAGCCTACATAGGCAATGCTGCCTGTGCGTAGGCTTGAGTTGCTTGTCAGTAGAATAATATTTTCACTAATTTATCCAGTGTATTTAAAATTGTAAGAAAATGTTATTTATGTATTTTTTTTATAACTAGTTTAGTATACCATCTCATTTTCTTTTTTAACTATTTGTTTTGAAAATTTGGCAATGTTAAGTAACTCTGCTATATTCAAAAATGCTTTATTACAGCACAAGAGAAAAAAAGAAGGAAAAAAAAGGTTAATATATGCCTACATGAGTCAAGGAGAGAGGCAGAGAGAACGCTGTGGCTGAAAAACTATAGTAGTAGTATAGAATCAATCCGTAGTTGCGTGGTAAAGGATGTTCAGGTTGTGGCCATGTCTGTATTCGGCAGTGATAAGAGCCTCTGCCTCTTGTGTACTGATAAGAGACAACCACTGGTTAGCATTTGTCTTTAGAGAAGCTAATGATGGAGAAGAAAACAATACCAGGCCCACATTTTGACGATAGTTGGACAGATTTCTTAACAATGTATGACATGTATAGAATGGATTTGTTGATAGATAGGTTTTAGCTAAGGGAACAGCTGAAATTCCAACATTACGTGAATATCTTGTATTGTGCGAGTGGGAAATTCTAGAAAAGATTATGTTGTGGTTTTTAAATATATGAATTAAAAGGGCTTTAATGTATAGATGACGCACACTTAAAATACCAGTTTCAACCCTTCAGATCCTTTCTGAACCCAGACTGCAAGGCTGGAAGGATATTATTCAACTCCAAAAAAGCTACCATCTGTGAAACAACTAGCTTCTCCAATACCTTAGACGAGGCAGGCAATACGGAAATCGGACACAGATCTGATACAGATGAAGGTATCTTGACTTTGGGCAGAGGCAGTACAATTGCCTCTTTCCATGCATCCGGAAAAGTGGAAGTGGCCAATAACTGGTTTGCTAAGTGCGTTATGGCATCAATACAATATGGACTTATCATTTTTATTGACATGCCATCAGCTCCAACAGCCTCTGATGTGATGCTATTCAAAGCCTCCTGCACTTCTTTTCTTGTAATCTTCTTGAAATAGAAATCGCTAGTGACACACTCTGATTTGTTTCTTTCATAGAACTGTACACAATCAGCTTTTGCCGTGATACCTAAGCCCATACTGGCGAAATACTTGTTGATTTCCTCCAAATCTTTGACAAAATTTGGTATGGCTGGATCGAATGGATCAGTTCTGGTTAGTAACCTCTAAAACAGGTTATAGAATATATAAAATACATTTATAGTTCTTATACACCAGGAGCAATCAATGGTGTTATTAGTATCTTCTTGATCATGATGTGTAAAAAAGGAGAATATACATGAAGTAGTGACAAAATTATTTGAAATATAATAAGAGTTTTTTTTTCTAACAAAAGAAGTCAAATTAATGCACTTTTTAAAATGCATAATTAGATGAAAACAATACACAGCAAAAAGTGAAATATAAGTGACAAACATATATTATATGGTTAAACTGTGGAAACACTGATGACTAGATTGTAAATGCTACAGATCCTTAAAAGTAACATGAAATGTTTTAGTTTAGTATCACAGATTAAATTGAACATTTTGACATCATATGATTTAAATTCTCGGTTATGACTGTGGCTCCGTTTTTGATATAGCTTCAAACTCTCTTTCCGCTCTTAACTTCATTATCAGCATTTTTGGGTCAATGACATCCTGCAATGAAGAACAAACGTTTAAATGTATAACAAACCTGAGATTTAACTATTTCAATTTTTAAAATTTGCAGCAAGGTATACCAAGGCCAGATACACCAATTTTCATAAAATCCTAGCTTTCATTTATTAGCTCTTCATTAAAAGTCTAAATTTTATTTATTTAATGATAAATAAAGTCTACATTTTATTTATTTACTGATAACTGTTTTACACTTTTTGCTTTTAATTATTTCTTATGCCCAGTTCACTAACATTTAAATCTGTTACTATTCTTCCAACATTTTGGATTTGCATTCAAAAAATCAAAGGGAGAAAAGAATTTGGTCCAAAATACAAACTTTCTCTAATTATAATTTCCAATAATGTAGCATACACAATTTCATTAAAATATTTTAAAAAATTAGAGTCGAATAATTTTTTAAAATTTAAAAGGTGATTATTTTTGTTTGGTAGAATTCTTTATTGAAGAATTATTCAAACTGAAATAATTTTAAAACTCTCATGAATAAACATTTATTCGCATGAGACTTTTCACCTACAAGATAGCACCATCAGACATCAACAAGTTATATTAACAAAAACTTCTAAGGAATTTCACAAAAATTATGTTTTAGTCAACTTTGAAAACTAAGCATGAAGCAGTTTATAAAATTTACTCAACTAATCGGAGAATTTGATCTGACAACTTATTCAGAACTGGCATTAAACTTGCAATATGTTTTGGGTACTGGCTTTAAAGACATCAGTGAAAGAAAAGAAATAAGTTAGGTACCTTAAGTGGCTTGAGTGGTAAATATTCTTCTGGCAACAGATGAGGAAGACAATGTTCTAGTTGCTCTTTCTTTTTATTGATTCTTATCTCTTCCTGTGCAAGGTCTAGTTTCATCTATAGCAAAAAATAAAATGAATATCAATTAAAAAGGTACTTGACAACTAAACAGATGAACAAAAATGTATTGCAATATAGAAAACATACCCAGCAAATATAGTTTTGTTTTCCCCCTTCTTTAGAAGCAACATTAATGACAAATATATTAAACTCAACTCTTTACAACAAACCACAAACTAAGAAAAATCTCTTAGTAGGATAAAAAAAAAAAAAAAAAAAATGTCCTTATAACCTGTCTAAATATTTTAAGTGTAAATTAAATTTTTATAAGGAGCTTAAATTTGAACATTAAAGTTGTTTTTAACTGGTTTTATTATTTAAACAAAATCATACTAATGTTTATTTATGTAAATTCACTGTAGAAAAATAAAAAAACAAATAGAAAAGGTTTATGAAAAGTTTAAAACTTAGAACACACAATCATGCAAATAATAACATTACCTCCCGTAAAACAAAAGCAATTACGAAAATAAGGACATACTACAGTATAAGTAAAGTAAAGTTAACTAAGTTTTCTTTCAGCATTTAAAAATATCCTTGTAGAGAATCATTGCTAGAGACTTCCATTTCAGCATCATGACTGTTACTGCCAACAAAACTCACAAATAAATATTTTCAGCAAATAAAAATTTGCACAGTAAAACTTGATTTTGATGGATGATTTTTTTAGTAACAAAGGTAGTACCACTCAGAAGTTATATCATCAGATAGTGTGAATCTCCATTGATTTCCAGATTCTTCGATCCTCATAATTTTCAAAAATGTTTGTTTTACATGTCTAAGAATGTTTCTGTGGCACAATCTGTACTGTGTTGAGTCCTTAGACTAGTGAAAGGCCATCTGCTTCAAAAATGTTTGTTTCACATGTCTAAGAATGTTTCTGTGGCACAATCTGTACTGTGTTGAGTCCTTAGACTAGTGAAAGGCCATCTGCTTCAAAAATGTTTGTTTAACATGTCTAAGAATGTTTCTGTGGCACAATCTGTAATGTGCTGAGTTCTTAGAATAGTGAAAGGCCATCTGCTTCAAAAATGTTTGTTTAACATGTCTAAGAATGTTTCTGTAGCACAATCTGTACTGTGTTGAGTCCTTAGACTAGTGAAAGGCCATCTGCTTCAAAAATGTTTGTTTGACATGTCTAAGAATGTTTCTGTGGCACAATCTGTATTGTGCTGAGTCCTTATACTAGGAAAGGCCATCTGCTTCAAAAATGTTTGTTTGACATGTCTAAGAATGTTTCTGTGGCACAATCTGTATTGTGCTGAGTCCTTATACTAGGAAAGGCCATCTGCTTCAAAAATGTTTGTTTGACATGTCTAAGAATGTTTCTGTGGCACAATCTGTACTGTGCTGAGTCCTTAGACTAGTGAAAGGCCATCTGCTTCAAAAATGTTTGTTTGACATGTCTAAGAATGTTTCTGTGGCACAATCTGTATTGTGCTGAGTCCTTATAATAGGAAAGGCCATCTGCTTCAAAAATCTTTGTTTGACATGTCTAAGAATGTTTCTGTGGCACAATCTGTATTGTGCTGAGTCCTTATACTAGGAAAGGCCATCTGCTTCAAAAATGTTTTTTGACATGTCTAAGAATGTTTCTGTGGCACAATCTGTACTGTGCTGAGTCCTTATACTAGGAAAGGCCATCTGCTTCAAAAAGTTTCTTCTATTCATATTAACTGCTTAATATTGTATTTTTATAATAATAAAAATTTTGAGACCACCAAAATCAAAACAATATACAACAATATCATAGTCCAACGATTACAGATCCTAGAAGTAGAAAACTCTCCTTGTACTTTTTTATGGTATCAAACCTCTGTCTTATAAAACAAAATTGTGTTATTTGATTAAAGTAAAGGAATCTGGGGAAAAGTAAGGGTATTATAAACAATTACCATCATGTGATAGCAAAGTGATAGCAAAAAAAAAGACATCTATCACAAATTTAGGCACACATATCCCAACCTAATCGTCCAGGTACTAAATCAATATGGCCAGGCAAATGTTCAGACTTTGTCCAGTGCACGAAAGTAAACATCACTTTTCAGATGAAAATTAGCAGGACGCTTGCTAGAAAGAGGCTCCAGACAGAAACAACTACAGACACCAGAAAAGTAACATCCTGATTAAAAATATAAATAACACGGAGTAATCTCTGTGTAATACCTGATATAGGACTAATTAAGTTGGAGAACTGAAAAATGATTTTTAAAACTGTAACAGAGAATGTTCTAGATTCTCGTTTACCAGCCTTTTTTTTCCTAATGACCTTTTTATGGCTAATTTTTTCTTTTCTTGACTAACTCTTTTATATATAGATATTAGACAAGATATTAATTAACATACCCGTATTAAACTCTGTTCCCTTTCCCTTAGTTCTAATTTTCTTCTTTCCACCTCCTTCATTTTTTCTTCGGCCCTCATTTCCAGCGCTTTTGCTCCTTCCAAAGCCTTTTTACCAGCTTCTTCTTTGGCTTCTGAAACCTTTAGAAAAAACATAATTTATTTCTAAGGTCCCTTGTCCTAAAATTTAACAAGAAGAAATAACATAATTTGTATATGCTTTTGATACAACGGTATAGCTTTAATATTAGCTTATTAATTATTTTAAAGAATCATTACAGATAATTTTTTTAAATCTGTTATTTCAACTAATTAAATGAAATCATGTTTTATTAAATAATTTTCATCTGTTTCAATGTTTCATATCTTTCTTTTACATACTTAATATATTGTTTTGTATGTAGAGCAGGTTATTAAATACACAAAATATTTAACTTATCCAACCAGCTTCCAATTCCACTGAGGCGGAGGGGGGAAAGGGGGAAATGGGATTTGAGGAGAGATAAAGATGTTTTCGAAATAAAAAAAGATCAGTAAAAAGACCATCATAACAGTTTTTAGACAAGCTATTCACGTAGTCTACCTTCACAAGTCATCAACAATCATTTAATCATTCATATTCGCCTTAACATAAGCACACAGTTGTCAATTGAGAATACTAAAACTAAATTTATTTTACAACACAATATCAAAATCAAAGTAAACACTACTCTACACCACACCAAGTTCTATAATGTTAGCAGTAACTGTACCATGAACATACTGTAGCATGGTGGGGGACAGAATATGTCAACAGGCCATTTACCATGTGTTTATGTACAACTTTAAGATAAGTACAATTACACAGGTGGACAAGTAAAGACACAATACAGTTTTTAGTATTCATTTTCAGTATCACTGACATCAAAATCAGATTAGAAGAAAGGCCTAAAGTCTCAATGTCAGTGACATTGAAAATTTGTGCTATGGATTGTGTCTTCACATCTTCACCCTTTGTATTGTATTAGTGGACAACACCTTCACTGCTGGAAACGTACTTGTGTGTCAAGTTGAGCTTGTGCTATGTGCGGACAACACACTTGTGCGTCAATGACTAAAACAGCTGATTACTGCTAATTAATGGTTTATAGTTGAATGTGATCGTTTTGCGTACTATACATTTGTATTTAGAGGTTATGTGACTTTTGAGGTGTATTTCTTTTCCGATTTACATTTTTATTATTTATTAGATAGTTTTCAGAAATGACACTTATGGTTTTAGCATATCTCAAAGGGCATAATATTTGCTCAACAATGAACGTATTAACTCTTAGGTAAGTTTATTGATGTCCTATCTCTCTTATTACATTAAGTCATGGTGTAGTGCCCTAAAACTAAATCTCTGTTATAACTATTAAAATCCAGAGATTTTTTAAGCGTAAATGTAAATAAACAGGATGTATACAAAAGATTCTGTGTTCCCACTAAGCTGAAAAAATATTGCAACTTGCTAACACATAGTTGAAAACCAGGTACTACCTCAACTATAGTGGGATATTTCATGAACAAGCTTTTATCTTAAATGAAATGCACATTGCATAGTAAAACCAAAGAGCTCCTCTCTGACCACACAAGAAGAATTTGCCTTGGTATAAAAAACTTGCTGGGTACTTTGCTCTTGACCTTTACGACCTGTTGAAAAAAGGTTTTGTAAATTTCTATTATTTTATATTACCTGCATCAATCGGTCCATATGTTCAGCTCTTGTAACTAAATCCTCTTCCATCTCATGAAGTTTCCATCGATAGTTATCCATTGCTCGTTCTTTTTCTTTCAATCTTCGCCCTTCTTCTATAGCCTGCATTTCAGCTGTCCGAGCTGCTTCCAGTGCTCCATGTACCTCTGCTTTAGACTGTTAACAAATGTAAAGAAAATATCTTATAATGTGGAAAAATGGTTAAACAGTTAAATGGCAAACCCCCTATTACAACTTCACTGGTAGGATTATTTTCCCTCTTTATAATAGCAAGTTATTTAGTGTATCCTACTTTAATAGCACAATTGGTAAGAGAAGATTTTAATGATGTATTTATATATACAACACATATCATGTGTATGCCATAATTTATAATACTTTGACAAACATTTTAAATTGCCAATTATGACATGAATTTGCATGCTTTTATAGTCAAATAAGATGATTTTCTAGAAATTGTTGTTTGTCTCATTTGGCCTATGATGTTGAGTTTTTCATCAATTGAAAGACATTATCTTTGTCTAGTCTCTTTCTGACTTAAAGTTTTCTTTTGGTAACTTGGACTACAACTTTCTTATTTAAAGTTTTCTATATGTAATGTTTAAAAATTAATCTTCTTTAAAATTTAATGAAATATGTTATTTGACAAACATTACAGATAAAATAAAAGCATATTTTATATGCTAAATATATTTCATTAAGTTTTCATATGGAATCTGCATTTCTTACTTTTTACGAGCGATTTTGATACAATCGGTAGTAGTCATATTTTTTAATAATGATTTATAAAAGAAATATTTATTATTTTCATGATATTTCAATTAAGATTTTAAGTCAATTCATCGAATCTACCGATTTGACTTCAGAACGCTCCTAAAGAAAGTGCTGGAACTACTAGAAAATCAAAATGCTATGACTAATGACAGGACGATATTAGTATGGCTGTAACACATTTCAATTCTTTATCTGCACTTTTCTAACAATCTACTTCTGTACAAGTAACCATTTTATGATTGTAGATTTTTATATTATTTAATTTTCCTATTAATTTTTGTTTTTTAGTGTTTGTATACTGTTATAGATTGCCATACACAGCATGCTCTTGACAACACTGCACGTGAGAGCTCCCACAAGCGCCACTAAGTATGCTCATGTCAAGTCGGGAAATTTTTTTATGTCCAATACAGGATGTCCAAAAAGTCTGAAGGATAACGTTATATATTTTTTTTAAACATTAATATCAGGTTAGGTAATGAAACTTAACATATCAACGCTGCACCAAGGAATCAAAAGAAAATCTTATCCTACATTAAATGGCAGTGATTGAAATGTACAAAATTGAGCTAATAAAAACAATGGAGTTATCGGTCTAATTGACTGCTCCCAACGAAGGTAAAAATCACTCGCTATTCGGAAATTCTTTCTTAAATCTAGAGTGGGTTCTCAGTACTTTACTATAGTAACCCATAGAGAGAATCACAAGTCATTTTTAAATTAGATTAATTTTGTATTTCAACAACTTCCGTTTTATTGTAAGAAAGAACTTTGATTTCAACTTGACCTACCTCTCTTTAAGATATTTTGCTGACCCCTCACGAAATAATCCTCTGATGTGATAAACAATTGAAAGTTTCATTAAAAATTAATTTTAATCACAGAATCAATATTTTGCAAGTAACCCCTTCAATAATTTGGTTAAAAAACCAAGTAATTGTTTATCAAGCTCAAGGTTGTAAATTAAAAAAAAAAAAACTTAATTGTCAGTATTTTGTATAGGTAAAATCTTTTTAGATCTTTTTGCAGCATTATATTTGTCTAATGAAGACCTTATTTTGATATAAAGTCGACATTTGCTCTTATATAAGATTTTACTCTGAATCCTTGTGGAACAGATTGATTATAAAAATTGATTGTTAATTGAAAAATAATTTATTACTGTAACATCAATTTGTTAAGTTTAATAGCCTAATCTGTAATGGTTCGAGAAATACAATGTCGTCACCAGACTTTCTGGAAACATTTTTGACAGTTTTCTTCAAAACTTCATACAAGTTATATAATCAAAAGCAATCTGTTAAAGAGCACATACGGAAATGAAATTTGGAAAAAAGTTAGACTATATATACTGAATTTTAATACATATATTAAAATTGAAATAAATTAAATTACAAGATAACTATACATCAGTCTCTTAGAAAATGTCCTTTTGAACGCAATGGTGCAAGTGAGACAGAGTACTACTTTCCCTACTGTGCAATTCCATTTAAAAATCGTGATGGCAATCAGGATGACGGAATGCTGTATTCTGGTGACGCAATAGCAAGCCCCACCCATTACGTCATTAGCAGTGACCAATGGTTGTTTTAATTAATACCAACGAATCAAGCTTAGAACAATTGAATTAAATCATTATTCAGTATTCAAATAACAACTAAGAATAGCAATAACAGAATGAATAATAATATAACAAATAAATTACAACTAAACAAACTTATACAGTTCATTACAGTTATTTTTTTAACTAAACACTGTTGCAGAAGTTGAACCCTTGATGGTGGAAGTAAAGCACGCCCGTAAATAAGGCAGCTCAATGATGGAATGATTCCCCTTCGCTGTTGGAACCCCTATTATATCATCATATTTGGAATATAAAAAGTTATAAAAATAAAAACCTACGTATTATATGGTTAGTTATTTTTATATTATGGTCTCTTGACTGTTTTGAGGGAAAGCCTAATATTCTTTTTCCTCAAGAATATTTGGTTCTTCAAGTGTGAAGGAAATCGTGTAGGTCTTCTCAAAGATAGCTTATTGTTCTTGGTTTTTTTTAAGGAGAGACCGATCTCCTACTTATTCAGACAGAGTAAGGGGTTAAACCAGTACAGTAGAAGGTGAATATTACTGATAAATCTTCCAGTATAGGCTGGATTTGAACCAGCGTTATCTCTAACCCAAGCTCAAAGTCCTGACAGATTAGACCACTTGGCCACATACTTCTCTTGATCATCTGGGGAAGACGAAGTATACATACCAATTCAACTTTGGTAAACTATGTCAAAGGACTTTGGTTCATATTAGTATAGGACCTAGTGTATATAAAATATATTACAATGTACGGTATGTATGTAAATCTATTTAACTTACTTGCACAATATCGAAGGATGAAGAACCACTGACACCTTGTAGCTTAGCTAAAGCCTCCAACTTGGCCCTCTCTTCCGCCAGGATCAATCTTTGTGAGGTCACATCTGTCTGTTCACCCATAACTTTCTCTTGCATCTCCTACTTACACCAACAACAAAAGCACCACTACACAAATCAACTTAAGAAAGTAACAATTATTTAAACACACTCTCAATTATTTAAAAACACTCAATTCAAAGCTGGGTTTCCTCCTGAAATATGACACTTTTGGTGCATATTGTTTATTTTACAAGATTGATGTCTTTTATTATTATAATCATATTTTCAATACTTTTCAGGTTTTAATCTATGTATTTTTATAAAATGTTGGTAAGATACTTCACCGCTATAATTACTGATGTGGCAGTAGTAACTAAGGTTTGGGATTGTGTGGTGCAAGGCCCAAGGTTTGTTGATACCCAACTGAGTGGATGGTTGGTACTTCTTGAATGAGTTCACGCACAGGCCTCTGAACCATGTGGCAGGTAAAGTTTATTTAAAAAATTGCAATTGCATTTTATACAACATTTTATTACATGTGCTCCCCTCCATGTAATAAATTGCCAGTGGATTTACACATTTTTTTGAATCATTCTAAGTCTCTATATATGAATTTTTCCAGATTATGTGAAGGAAAAAGGTATCATATTAAAATACAGTACTTTTAATGACTTTTGAAGTTTATCTGGGGAAAATACCAAGAAGGGAAGAACTAAAACAAAATCAGTAAACATTAAAAAAATATTTAACTATGTCAAGATCAGCACTCAAAAGTACTAGCAAATATAAAAAAATATTGGTATTGATCATTAGAGAAAATTTGTAACTGAACTATTTAAAACGATAACATGAAACAGGATAAAGCAGAATGACAAAGGAAATAAAACACAAAAGAAAAAATAAAGAGGTATTTCTGACCCCAACGAAGTATTTCAAGCCAATCTATGTACTCTGTTTCTCCTTATACAAGAAATGTGGTGGTCTTGTAGTTGTACCTGTTTTAAGTTGCTTTATTCTCCTGCATCACAATGAATACAGTGGAGAAGTAATTAGCAAAATAATGTATTTTATACAAAGCTTTTTTAGATTGTTAGTATTTTAATGCTGTACATTATAATAACTATGAATAACCTTTAGTTTATTTTAATATTTTTTAAGACTGGTATACATGATGCTTTCACTACCTTGGAATCTTTAATTCTGACAAAATTCGTACACTTGTTACAATATGATAATAATTTTTGTAGCTATGTTTGTTTGAATTAACTTTTCTATTTTGGTTTTTGTTATAAATAGTTGTACTGATGTGCTTTTTATTAGAGTTTTCAAATTTAGGGTTAAAATTGTTTTAATACCAAATTGATTTTAATATTATATATTAATAGCACTTTGCATTTAAGCCATTGGGATAGTAATAAATAAATCTTCTGCAGCATGGGCA
>JAQJVL010003169.1:0-67889 GCA_035578905.1 Stictocephala bisonia | reverse complement strand
TAAAAGCTCTAGCCCATTTCCATTCCATCCATCACTCATTCTGTTTTCTAATAAAGTTCACAGATCTCTCAATAAATGTCAGCTGCTTTCATGCCTTTAGCATTATGAAAACTTATCACAACATGTACTTTACAGTTGGTGGCATTTTTTATTGGAGGAAGAATTTTAAACAATCATAAGCGGCCATAAATAAAGTCGAATGGATCCATAACGGTAGATGGGGTTTGCCAACAGATAGTAGTACCCAGTGCACATGCACTGAACACTGACTGCAGCGCTACAGCAGCGGGATTACAAAATGGTACTTACTTTTAGAACATGCCTCTTATACACCCTTATATAGTTGCATCTTCAATATCTGAGCGAAAGCGAATTGATATGGTCTCTTCCTTATGAGGAAGGTTCATTCCACCTCTGACTGTCATTGGGTCTGGTTCAAGAAGCTTGTTACAACTGCCTAATTTCACACATATTTTAATTTAAACCTAGAGCTTTTTTAGGTGAATTTAATTTAAATAAACTGGGAAGCTAGTTGAAGAGGTAGTTTTATGGATTTGAGTACCGTCTAGCATGTCGTGGAATTTTGCAAGTTTGGGAGATTCAGAGTAGATACGTTAGATAAGAAGGAGCTATGTTGCACAGCAGCGGAATGCATCGTAGAGGACTTACAATGAGAGCTGCTGTGGTCCTAGTTGGACACTGACTCTCGTACTGTGGAGGTGAATAAACCAGGAACAAAGCTGTGGTACACGGGGCTTGTGTTCTGTCTCCCAAGAAGATCCAGTTGTTGCTATATAATGTTACTTCTCTAGCTTCTCTAGTTCTCACTCAAACTGGTCTAAAAGTGACTTTAAAACTGAAAGAGAGATTTATACAGTATAAAATGACTACAAATACTGGATATTCTTAGTGTTTCAGCCTAACACCATCGATACAGATATTAAGTTTTTGTTTGGCTAGTCTTGTTATTCAAATGAAAGCAGGCTACTTATAGTTGATTGGGCTTCAGCTTCAAGATTGATAAACAATAATTAACCAATTGAGTATGACTAGATTAACTGTAAATGTCTTTCAGTTTATTATATATCTTTTTGGTGGGTTATGAGAGCATATCATTTACATATATATATATATATATATATATATATATATATATATATATATATATATATATATATGAATATTTATGACTGTTGGGAATGCAATTAAAATAAATCACTCTGTTGACCCAATCACGGATATATGTTCAATAGCATCTTATAGTGATAGTGCATGTCTTTAAGGATGATATTTAGAAAAGAATTCTTGTGGTTTATTTAAAAATTTGGCTTTAATTACTATTAGTAGAAAAGGTGTCTAGTCAAATCCTTTCCCAGTACAATTCAGATTTAGTCAGTAATAGTGGGTTATTACATTACCAACTATTATATCTGTGGATGTTCTTTTTGTTTTAAAGGGTGGAGAGGGAAAATAACCTGTTTAATACTTTAAAAAAAAAATCATCTCAATTGTTAACAGAATGTTTTTCTAGACTTCACTATTTAAATGAACATGTTACGATATTATGTAAAATAGTTGCCTTTTGTATTACAGCAATTCTCGTCCTTGTCAGTAATATTAAATAGATGGCAAACACACACCCCTCTCACCATACTTACATACTAGAATTACACCTGAAAAAAATTAATATCAATCACACCATTATCAAAAGTATTCATTTTGAATGAAAAGTTCCTTATAACTTCTAAAACGTACAAACTGTTCATACAATGTACATTATACTAATTTATTTTCTAGTCTAATGTCCAATGTTTAGTTTTTGACTTACTGAGAGAGGTAAGCAATCAGTTCCTCAACAGTATGAATGAGATCGTCTGTGTTAGAGTCCTGCTTCACACTGCCGTTGACAGAACACTTGATGGACTTGCCTTCAGGAGAACCAAACGTCTCCTTGACCACCACTGAAGGCCCTAAAGGACAGAATGTGTCCATGCTTTTTGCGAACAACCACTGGCCATTATTCTTCTTAGGTGTCTGCCAGTCTCGTGCTGTGATGTCTTGAGCTATTGTGTAACCAAAAATGTATTTCAGGGCATCTGTTTTCTGCACATTGCGGCACTTGAGACCCATGACTACAGCTAGTTCCACCTCCCAATCCAGCCTCTATAACATATTGGTAACGAATTATTCATAAGATCATGTTGAATAAAAACATTTCTCTTTAATAATACATACAAAATTTTGTGAAAAGAAAAAAGCATTTACAATGTTTATTGTGAATCATTATTTTCAATGACTTAAAAACATGTTACAGAGTATTGGCCTTTGAGGTTTACGTAGCAGAGTGTAGGATGTGCTATGTTTTAGCTATGTGGATGAGTAACTTAACCAAAGATTATAGAACTATATAGATAGATCACCCAATGCTATTCCAAGTGGCCAGCTTATATGGGACCACCTCTCTTAGTTGGTTATCTGACCATGTTAGTTATCGCTGTCGATTACTGTATTGCGGGTTTAGTAACCAAATGCATTTCAGGTGCTTGGATATCTAATATTAAATTAAATGAAACAGAGAATGACAAAAACGCTGATCCGAGTTTCATGACAGGTCATGAGATGGCGAATGAGACTGATGAGTGTAGATAAACGTGTGAAGATATTATTACTGAGGTTGACTGTTCCTCAGAAAAGGCTATTTATTAAAACCCAAATAGCCAGGTTAATATTTATATTTCTTGACCGACAACTTACTGTAGAATCCAAACCATATAGTACTGTTTTGATTTTTAGTGAACTGACAAACCTGATATTCGTTTCTCTTATTTGGTAACACCAAAATCCTGGTTACTACCCAACATGGACATCCCAGACTGAAGATTGTTTGAGGGAGACAAAGGTAGTTGGACATTTGCCATCATTACGTGAAAAGTAACAATCACGACGTTTCGATTTGGTAAAACCCAAACCTTTTTCAAGTGCTAAAAACTAAATTACATCTACACAAACATGTTATAAAACTACGTTCTTAAACTAATAATTATCTAAAACTAATAATATTTAAAAGTAGATAAGTTTATTAGTTTAAGAACGTAGTTTTATAACATGTTTGTGTAGATGTAATTTAGTTTTTAGCACTTGAAAAAGGTTTGGGTTTTACCAAATCGAAACGTCGTGATTGTTACTTTTCACGTAATGATGGCAAATGTCCAACTACCTTTGTCTCCCTCATCTGATACTCCATCATTAACAAATTTCAAAAACAAAGATGAAGATTGTTCACATCAATGGTAACCACTGAGCAGACGCCATGTCAGTGATAAGAGCACTGAGAATAGAAACTGTTACCTACAATTTCCACAATACTTGCTCAGTTATAGTATTACTACCTAGTGGAAAGGTTTTTAGACTTGTATACTTGAAGGCTTTTATATATGCAAGTTGAATGAAGACTCACTTCACTCTAATATACTTGGTTTTATTAACAAAGCTCCAATGTATACTGTAATGTTTTTCATATATTCATTGTGTTTATAATGATACATAGCAAATAAAAGATTTATGCCTTTCATATCTTGTATTTTGTAAAATATACTGTTGGTTTTAAAATCTTCTTTTTAGTGAAAAATCTACAGTCTACCAAGTTTTCAACTCCAATGGTTGAGATACCAAAGTTGTCTATACTTAGAGTCTGCAAGCTAATTATTTTGGAAGGCAGTTACAGGTTAGTGAACTAAAACTTAGGCATATTTATTAATTTACATAAATTAATTAAAAGTTAGGATATAACAGCCATAGATTATATGACACAACACTCACCAATTTTGGTAAAACTTTAAAAATATTATGATAAAATAAAAATAATAGGTAATAATACGTTTTAAATAAAAATGTAAAATATTCAGTGTTAGTTAAATGCTATAATGAAGTAAACATCATATGTACTTCTATTTTAACATAGTAATGTAGAATAGAACAAAGAAAGGGGAAAATATAGTTGTCTTGTGGGCACATAGGTATTGTTGTATATCCTTAACAAGAATGAAAATATTCATTCAGAATATTCAAATATTGAGAAATGAAAAACTGTTTCACATGTAGCACATTTCATCAGCCTATCAAATTTACTGCTTATCAGTTTAAGACCTCATTATTTTAACGTTACAAGAAAGATAAGATAAACTAGCCTAATGCAGAAACTGGTGTTTCATGTTCACCGCAGCTTATTTAAATTTAACGCACACACTATTAGATGAGAAGGGAACTTGATCTGAAAAATTTTGTGAAATGTTCAAATTATTGAATTTAAAATTAGGAATTCGTATATGTTCAGCAGAAATGCTAAAAAAAAAGGTTTCAATTTACATACTATTTTATAGAGGCAAAAGTAAGCATATAATTTTATTTTTCTTACTGCAAATATTAAGTAAATTAAATTGGCTGCTAGTACAGCAGAATCTATGAAATGCAATGAATAAAAAACTATGTTGAAAACCCTGATAAGTAAGGAATTTTATAAGCTTATGATACATGACGTAGGATTACAACACAGGAGACCAGTGGATGAAGGCTTTTGTGTTAGAATCTATCCTGATAAGGCCGAGTGAGGAATTCTGCCAAATGTTATTGAATGGCTCAAAAACAAAAATTGAACATTAAAAATAAATAAAAAAACCTTAATTGCTAGTTCTCATGGGCCTGTATATGAATTTTATTCAACTACCGAACTGTCGACCATTAGCTCAGTAGGGGTTCGACCATTCCCTTCACAGTTCGAAGCCTTAGCCACAGAGCACCACTCGAGCAATGCAATGAATAAAGTTCATAAAATCTACAGTAGTTATAGAAATGTTTTATTAAGCATGTAGTGCCTATGTGTGATTTTATCATAGTGGTGGTTAGACCACTTCTTGAAGATAAAGAAATGTAAAATAAAAAAAATAAAAAATAGAAAACTAAGCAATTAATTCTGAGCAAAATATACTACAAGTTTCTTGAAAAGTCAATAGTTTTAGGATGATTCAGGTTCCAAGTATTTTCATAGTTACAATCATTACCTTTGTTCAGAATTGAATAATCCATAAAACAATTAATTTTTTTACTTTAATCAAGCTGTTTTATAAATTGTGTTTAAATTTGATAAATAGCCACTTCTTACTCAATGTGAGTCTCAACCAAAATACCAATAAAGAATTTTGAAGAGGGAGTCATTATATCTTTTTGAAGGTATGAACCTCATCACACAAGATTACATTGCCTAATTAATTAAGAATGCATTACCTAATAGAACATATTATCAAGTAAAGGGGCAGGTGCCATTTATACTAATTGGACTAGCTGCGCACGTTTGGAGCTTCAGCCCCAAAACCCCACATCCCAATTTGATAATAGTTGTTACCCAAGATGATCACGAATGCTACCCAAGTAGATCACACGGATGCTACCCAAGTAGATCACGGTTGCTACCAAAGTAAATCATGGATGCTAGCCAAGTAGATTCTGGATACTACCAAAGTTGATCACGAATGCTACCCAAGTAGATCACGGATGCTACCCAAGTAGATCACGGATGCTACTAAAGTAAATCACGGATGCTAGCCAAGTAGATCACGAATGATGTCCAAGTAGATCACCGATACTACCAAAGTACATCGCTAATGCCACCCGAGTAAATCATGGCTGCTACCCAAGTAGATCATGGATGCTATCAAAAGTATATGACGGATGCTACACAAGTAGATCACGGATACTACCTAAATTGATAACGGGTGTTTACCTAAGCATATAACGAATGCCACCCAAGTTATCCATGGTTGCCCACCCATGTTGATGACAGGTGGCTATCCAAGCTGATGACGAGTGCCACCCAAGCTGATCATGGTTTCTACCTGAGATAATCACAGGGACTGTTCAAGTCAATCACAGGTGCTACCAAAGCTGGTCACGGGCACTGCTTAAGTTAATGATAGTTGGTTATTCAAGTTGATTACAAGTGCTGCCCAAGTTGATCACGGATGCTATCCAAGTTGATCACGGGTTTTTTCTCAAGCTGATCATGGTTGCTACTGAAGAAGATCAAGAGTTTTCCTTTTAACAATTATATAAATTAACAGTCAACTTTCAACCTCTAAAGTTGACTCCTATTTATTAGAAATGTGGAAATATTAGAATTTTTCTGAGGACCACATGATTAGGTTTACCTTCAGTATGAATTTCAAAATTGTATGACCCTCCGAAGTGGGTGAAAACTTATGTCAGTGAGTGATCCCAATCCAGCTTTACATTAGTGATAACTCAGGGGTCTGGCAATCCAAGCTAATCACGAGCGTTACCCAAGTAGACCATGGTTTCTTGGCAAGCTGATTAGGGGCTACTAATGTTGATCATGAGTGTCTCCCAAGTTCATCCATATTTAGCTACCCATGTTGATTGTGAATATTCAAGTTGATTACGGTTGCTACCCAAGCTGACCATGGTTACTAAGCAATTTGATCATTGGTGGCTATTATTGTGGAGTAAGCTTGGCCTATAACATCGCTGAACAAAGCTACCGTATCTGAATATGGAACAAAGCTATCTGAATTTGGACATGTTGATCATATCCCATCTGTTAAGGTTGAGTGGAAGAGAGGACTTAATAGTCCTAACTCCGCCTAATAAAGACAATTTTCATTTCATTTCATATGTGTATGTATCATGTAAAGTGTCTTGCCGCCACACATACTATACAGTCTCGATAACAACATTGTAACCACCACCCCACCCGTGTGCATGCTAACCTAAAAGACTTGTTAAAAAATAATTAAATTATTGCAAAAAATTAGTTACATTTTATACAAAAACAGTGCTATTATAAGAAAACTATGATAGATAGAAACCAACTTTAAATATAAAAGGTGAAGAGAATTTTATGTTTTATAAATCTATGCATTCAGAATACTAATTAGTTAGGCCAGAAACATTAGAATGAAATAAAGGCTTTTACTACGTACGTAGAAATGAAAAGTTTTGACTTTGAAGCCCCAATGTAAAGAAAGTACAATACGCATAACATTTCTGATTGATTCATTAATTACTCTAGTTAATTACAAAACTTTGTTCACGCTGGTCAAACTTACCTGACCGAAAAATAAACAAATTCTTGCTGCTCGAAAATTTCATGTTGCAGGTTTTTTACTGGATTAGCTTATATAAATTATCCGTCACAACCATGATGTGATCTGGTACCGTTTAATTTCTGTTTCTTCCTGTAAAAAACTATATGCCACATGTGTACCTTAAAATTAGTTTTATTGACTAAAATGCCGTTGGAACGAAACCATTTGTATGGCCTAGCCACCCATGTTGTTCTTATTGGAAAAATTTGATTTACAACCCCCCTAAAGAACCCTTGTTTATTGGAAAATTGAAATTGTTTGAATGGCTAGATCTACCTTCAATCCAAATTTCAACATTTTCCGACACTTCGAAATGGATTGGAGAAGATGGAAAAAAAAATACCTAAGCAAGTATTCACTATATGAGCAACGTTTCATGTGCAGGGAGTGTGTTAACAAAAAGCACACCATACTGGCACGTTTTTGGTGGAATATTATTGATATTAATTTATGATATACATGTTTACATTATTTTCCATTTAAAGCAGTTAAACAGCTGAACAGTTTTTAACATTTATCTGTACTAAAAATCTTTTTGTATTAGATGTACTTAAAAACATTTTTACTAAGCATTTTCTTTCATTTTCTATTCATCATGCTGTATCTGCCTTTTAAGGTTATATTATTACAATTTATTTCCAGACAAGGATTAAAATATTTTTTTATTACAGTAAACTCTCGGTTATCTGAGGTAATTGGGACCGGGACCACCAAGATATATAATACTATAAGTAAACATTCGGATAATACGGAGGATATGGTAAAAATAATGTATAAGCCATGAAAAAACTACAAAACTAGTTTATCACAAGTAAATAACCCAAAATAGTGTAAATGTAGTTACAGTCCTGTATAAAAGTAGGAACATCAGGTTATGTCTTTTAAAATTTGTATTACCGCAGGATGACGAGAAGTTGGGAATAAGTATTCCATTTAAAAACTGAACAACAGTCAGTAAAAAACTACAAAAATATAATTTAATAGTAAAAATCTAAAGTAGGCTAATGTCCATAGGCAGCATTGTGGATGGGCAATTTCCTCTAACGTTACATTTGTTGACAACGAAACCTTTCATATTTATTTATTCTATCTACGGTCCACAGTAGTATTCGTGTCTTGGTTTTAAGTGCAGGGTACCGTTTCAGTACGATTACTGAACAAAATTATTGTATTTATACTGACGTTTAATGCAATCTGCATTACTCTCTTAATAGTACAGGGAACCATTCAAACATTTAACCGTTTCAGTACGATTACTGAACAAAATTATTGTATTTATACTGACGTTTAATGCAATCTGCATTACTCTCTTAATAGTACAGGGAACCATTCAAACATTTAACGGAAAAAAATTATCGTATCAATACCACATTTGTCGTACACATTGGCGACGAAAACACTGATTGATTCATCATTTCAATTTTGTTATAAGCAACTGTCAACCATTTACCACTCATATCAAAACACTTTAGTAAAATATTGAACAATAACAGTAACAACAATAAATTACGACAATATTTCCAATACTGTATTGTAAAAATACGAAAGTCAGCACATTTAAACAACCACATTTATAGTGCGAGAGCAGAGTGAACTAAGCCAATGGTGTCAGGTGTTGATTTGTCAGGAGTGAATGCATTTGGGTGGGAAAATTATTCCTTTAGTAGGGTACAATTACATAAATACGTCTCATGACGGCCCTGCAGCGCCTTAACCTAGCACCAACAGCCAATAGAGACATTGATTACTTGTCAAATGATTATATGATGTGTACGTTATAGTTTTCCTTTTATTAATAGCTTTATGTTTAGTTTTCATCGTCTGATGACTAGCTTCCAAGGTTAACCCAGAGGCTTCGTAAATTGGGGCTCAGATAACCGAGATTCTCATTTTTATTTAATAAATCATAATTGATTTAATAAATCAATGGCAGAGCTACTTTATAACTTTAATATCAATAATTACTAATACTGCAGAGTAAGAATAACAGAGAGTAAAACTTGTGAACTTCATGCTCATCAATGTACTATATAAGTCCTTGGCGTTCATCAAAATGATGCTAAAGCCCACCACGCACTACCGAACCAAGCGCCAAACCGAGCGCCATCTAGTAACAATTTGACAAACTGTGTAGTGTGTAGAGGATTCAAGCACCGACGAGAGCATTTGGCCGTGCAAAGCCCTGAACCATCAGTTGTCAGTTTCCCCTCCTCACATCAAAGGAAAGTTATGGCTCGGCGCTCAGCTCAGAGTTGGTAGTATGTGACATGTTTGTAACATCTTGCCATAATTTACCTCTGTAACACAAAAAGAATCAGCGCCTCAATTGGACCTCTGACAAAACTCTATTACACCTATCACTTGGTTTACTGTCTATGTTGTTTGTTAGTAAATTTTGTAAAAGTTGTTGTAAGTTACATATAGTTGTAATAGGTTTAGTGTAATTGTACCTAGTTCAACGATGCAATGGAGTGAAGAAGATTCAAAGATATTTATTGAGATTTACACAAGGCCTATCTTGGCGAAATAAGGATTAAACATTTGTATATACTGGTTATATATTGAAACTTCAAGTCTCCCAACAGTGGAATACCACCATTTCTTCCTTGCAGAAGTGTTCTTGTCACCTCATCTCTCTCCTTTTTCTTAACTATTGCTAAACGAAGAAAAATGTAAGCAGCACTGCTATTGTCTGTGAACCAGCTATGTATAAATTGTGAAACTGTAGAACAATTATAAACAACAATACAACATAGCATTTAAAAATGAAATACATAACATGATCTGCAGTTGATGTACTTTCCCACAGTTGTTGTTCTACCAAAATGTTGCGAGGCGATGCTTGGTTCGCTGCTCAGCTCGGGATGATAAAGTTGTGACAAAATTGTCCCATTACTCCAAACAGAACAGATGAACTGTCAATCGGTGCTTGACTCGGCGCTCTGCTCAGTAGTGTATGGCCGGATTAAGGAGTTACTAAATAAGTCCAAAGCACTACTGACTTTGTTTGAATAACTCTTGTATCCTGTAGAGGAGAGCATGTTGATTGATGGACAAAAAGCTGCTGAGATCTTGTGCTGTTTGGCATCTTAAAATCAATGACTGCCAACAGTTTTGGACAGTTACTGAGGCTTTGTATCATTTTAAAGAAAAACACAAGGTCAGAAAAAATCTCTTTTATTGAAGCAGCTGAAGTCTTTGAAATTGCCATATAATCCTCATTTGTTACATCAAGTCCCATTTTAAAAGCTTTGAGTCTGATGAACCTCCGATTTTATCTCTGTCATTGCAGACTGAGATAAAGTTGATAAGGAGCCCAAACCACAAAACATATTCAAGAAGCTAAAAGCACTGTATTGTAGTGCACAATTGATACATAGAGCTAAAACAATATGTTAGATGTTTGTCAGATATGATGCAACTGGCTTGTATGCTAAGTTGATGGTGTCTATTGTACCTGCTACTGTAAAGCAGGCAGTGATTGTGTTAAGAGACATCTATGTATAGTCTTTCAAATGTTTCGATTTCACTCTACCTGGAAAAACACCAAACATACCATAGAAGCAATACCAAAAGGTCCATTTAAGAAGAGGTATTATTAATCAGATTTTAAGTAAACATTCTTACATTGGTATTGGGAGGATGCTGAACTTTGCCACTTTGCCCAACAATGGTACTAGGAAACTTGTTGAAGAAGAAAGGCTCCACAGGATAAGGCTTTTTCTGTTCATCACAATGTGCCTTATAGTTGAGACCAACACAGATGATCTTATCTGGTTGGGTCACTGGTGATAATAGCTCAACTTCTGACAAAGGAATCACAGATTTGCTCTGACCAACAATTCTGCAAACAAATAAAAAAAGTATTTCAAAAATATTCCCATGCAATACAAATGGTTTAGAACTATACAGCCTTCATTATTGAAAGTAATTTCAGACAAAAAAATACTATATTTTTATTTAAAGGGTTGTGAATTTATACATGAAAAGTTTAACTAGATAATATCTTTAATCCTTTAATAGTTAATGACTGTGACATAGTAAATTAGTATATTTATGTATACAAACACGCAAGAACATAAAAAGACCTAATTAATTTTAACTGTTCAAAATATGTATATTCATACATATATAAACTTATTACTGTAGTAGGCAACATAGCAATATATATTTAGAGTCCTTAATAAAAACTGTTTGAAATTTGTCAGTAGTTTTTATGTCTGGAAACAAAATCAACTACAAAAGAGATTCAATAGCAATTCATTTAAGGGATAGGCTATATTATATATAAGATTTTAAGTAAATATTCTAAGTGGCAGACAAGAATTTTAACTACATACAGCCAATTGAATGGCTCAATTATTGTAGCTCATGGTCTATACAGCAAATTATGATGATATAATGCACATTTAGAATTAAAATAGTCTAAAACCTTTATATCAAAGTTTTTTATGTCCTCTTATAATAAATTACCTTAGTATGGAGCTGAATATCTGTCACAATTTGTCTATATTTTAAAACTTTTTTACTTTTGTTTTTAAATAAACTGTTCAATTAAAATACTGCACACTAGGTGCCTCATACATTTTAAAGCAGTTTTTAAATTTGTGATTTTAATCTTAAATGATACCAAAGTGGCAGACATATTTTCAAATACTGTCCGATTCAAATTTAAAGATAGCCTACCTGAGTTAGAACATAAACTGGACAGTAAGCACTGGATATAAATAAATTAAAATAGAATAAAAACTCCTTATTTATTTCTACCTTAATCTATGTAGGTTTAAAATATTTATCATGTTTTAATTCCTTTTTTAAATAATTGTAAAGGTACTAAAAATACCACTACTTTGACTATTTTATATTTTTTTATGATATTTATAATATCACTAAAAACAATAAGAGATACATGTAATTTTTATACTGTATCGATTGATAACTGTGGTAGTGGTGTGGTTAGTTTGAACCTAATCTTGCTCTGATACTTTTTACAGTTTGTAGCTGTGCATTTTGTCATTTTAGTATACACTTTTTTGTGAAAAAGTTGCTTAAAGCTTTCTGAAATGTCAGTTGAATTGGGTAATGCATTGTGTGGCAGAAGTAAGGAGACTTTGCCTGCAGATGGTGAGAATAACCTTTGTAGGTTATGTAATAAAGGTTTTCACTTTGGGGATTGTAGCCTGAAAAGCAATTTATAAAAAGCTTTAAGTAAAGCTCGTCAAAAAAGATAAATAGGAATGAATCACATGCAGGAAAAATGAGAGATCTAAGAGTCAAGTTGGGGTCTAAGATGTACCTAATTGTACAACTGCAACGATCGCTGATACAATTGAAAGCTTGTTGGAAATTAAAGACAAGACAGTTTTGAGTATTCTGCAATCTCTGTAATTCCATTCAGATAAATATGATGAACTATCAGATTAAATTTAAACATTTTGAGGGAAGAAATCAATGGCCTCAGAAAAGAACTAATTGATGTAAAACAGTAACTAACCATAAGTGATGAAGAGGTTAGGGCCCTTACAGATAGGTTTAATGATCTCGAGCAATATGGTAGAAGAATAAATTTAGAAATACACAATTTTCCCAGTATGTGCAAATTCCTTGAAAAATGAAAATATGAAAAACAAAATAAAAATGTCACTTTTAAAGAAAAACAGACGAACCTGTTTAATTAAGAGAGCTGAACAAAATATGTTAGGAAAACATGCCTTATAAAAATGCCAATAAAGCATTTGAGAATATATTACATAACTTTAACAATGCCTATAGTAAGTAGATGATTAAAATAATAAACAATAAGTACAGCAGAAAAAATAATAGACTAGAAAGAGTGGATGACTGATTATCTTAGGGACCTCACAAGTGAAAGAGACTGATTACCTTTTTAGAATATGGAAAAATCTGATCGCAGTAACAATGGAATGAAACAAATTCTCCAGTTTCAGAAATAAAGTAATTAAGTTAAGAAAAAACTATTATTTCAGAGAGTTGCTCCAAAATGCTGGGAATGATTCGAGGAAAATGTGGAAAGGCATAAACATACTGTTCTGAACAAGTAGAACTAAGAACATAGACAGTCAAATTACGAGATAAGTTCAATAGAAGGAAGTGTTGACACAATATCAAATAATTTTGCTAATCAATTTATAGATGTAAGATATTACTGCAATAAACAGTCTAATACTGGAAGACAGTTACATTTTGTATTAGCTCAAAACTTATGTCTACTGAAAGGGATATTAGACATATATTGAGTAAATTAAACATGAGAAAAGCCTGTGTTATTGATAACATTAGATACAAGGATTTGAAGCTAATCAAACAATCTATCCCCAGTATTGTCCCAAGCCATTAATTTATTACTGAAATCTGGAGTATTTCCTGATTGTCTTAAGGTTCATTGGGCCTACTTATAAGCGAGGACCAACACATAAATATGGAAATTATTGTCCAATTGCTTTACCTCCCGGTGTTAGGAAGGTGTTTGAAAAGTTTGTATGTAAATCCTTAAATAAATATTTAACAGAGGGAAGTACTAAGAAGTTGTCAGTTTGCTTTCCAAAAGGGAAAAGGAACAGAATCTATTTTGAGAGAGGTTGGTGAGTATGTTTATATACAGATTAGATAGAAAAGGGATGTTTTGTCTTGTGCTTATTTTTGGATTTATCTAAAGCATTTGACACTATAAATAACAGTAAATTGGTGAAAGAGCTAGAAAGTATTGGTATCAAAGGCGTTCTATTAAAATGGTTTAAATCGTATTTGGAAAATAGATATTTAAGGTAAAAATTGGTGACACTCATACCAACAGTAGAGCTTGCAATTTTGGAGTACCACAGTGTAGAAATATGTGACCTATACTGTTCAATATTTATACAGTATAAATAACATTTTTAGTCCTGTTGAGAAAGTAAAGAGTTGTGGTTATTCTGATGACTAATTGACTATTGCATTACAAAATAGTATAAACTTAGCTATAATAGCCAAGAACCATATACAAATTAATTTTAACAAGATAAATAAATGGATGCTTGATTTAGATCTCATGATAAATCTGTACAAAACTATTTAAATGAATCTTCACTTAAGAAACGAAAGAACAACAATCATGTCAATTGTCAAACATCACATTTTGTATTTGTATATATCTCAATTATTATAACTTAGAAGATGACTGTAGAAGTAGTAAAATTAAAAATTAAATGTGAATACTTGGGAATGACTATCAGTGAAGGACAAACTGGAATGTAAGCATGTAGTAAAAGTCCTTAAAAAATTATATTTATGTACAGCAACTATTTACAGATTGAGAAATGTTATAAATCTGAAGGGATAAATAATTTTGTACAAAGCGTTGGTAGAATCGATTATTAGATACAGTATAATATTATGTGGGACTTTGGTAAATTGTCACCTAACTTAAGATTGAAAAATTATAAATGAAATGCTTAGAACTATTATTTAGAAAAATAAATGAGATCAACATTTTTACCACAGCTAATACCCTGACACCAAAAGGGTTCTATAATTACACTACTGCACGATAAGATAGTTTAATGATGAAACATATCAAACTCTCAACGTCAAAAAAAAAACCAGTGTTTCATTTGACTATTGAAACTGCTGTATATATTGGTGCTATACCATATAAGAAACCCTATATATGTACATTCTTATATATATAGGGTGTAACTAAAAGGGTGTCCTGGCTATACTGTACATTTTTTGGATTCAACGTAGACCTACCTAATTTAGAACATAAAATTAAGGATAAAGTTTAATTGAATTCCGCATTAGTATCTATCTCTCTATGTTTTGAACAAAAAATTAATAACTCAAGAATGGTTTAACAAACTAACTTGCAATTTTGCACAATTCTTTACATTAACACTAGTAAACTGTATAAAAAATAGCCATTGAGTTATCGTTAGCCATTTAAAAACATTTAAAAAGATCATTTTAACTTTTTAATCAAAATATCTCAACTGTTATGTTCATCAATTTTACACAAAAACAATAATTTTTAGCTAATTTTAATACAAATCTATCAATACCTAAATTTTTACTGTAAGCCTATTATTAGTGAGGTTTTGATAAAAAATGAATTTTACTATAAGCATTTACATCATCAAGAGAATGCTCTAAATGAGGTGTTGAATGCGAAAATATGGCCAGGAAACCTTTTTTGTTGCACCCTGAATATATATAAATATAAATAATTGACAAAGTTAACCGGCAGCAATGTACATAGGCCACAGAAACTAATTAGGCATTTGCCAAATTTAGATAAGAAACATAACAAAGTTTTTGTGGAAGTCACTTATTTCAAAATCCTTCAGTTGGACAAAAAAATTATGTGTTTCCAAATGAGAATCAAAGTGAAAACTACCCACAAACCCCATTCTTTAAAACAACAAGAAACTAGACAGTTAGAAGTCTTCAAAAACAGTTAATAATCAAACAGCAAATTATAAATATGTTTAAGCAATATTAAGTTGACAAAGTGTCTACTGTGATGATCTGCACAAATGTCCTTCATTGAGCAATAGCAGTAAACAGTCGTCATTCTCCACTTTTCTGTGAACTAATTCCACAGATTGTTCATGATTTGTATTTTGGAGTGGGGATGAGCAGGGAATGAAACACGTGGTGATATCGGCTCCGTAATTTTTGGTAATTTTCAGCGGGTTAAAATGTTTGGATTCATATCAAATTTGACATATATTTGTGTCTAGTTTATAAGAACAAGTGGTGTGAATTTTATAATTTTTGATGAAGTGTTTCCTGCTGAATTGTTAGTTTTACGTTAGTCGGAGCCTGCTATCGTCAGTAAGTACACTGCTATCAGTGATTCCATCAGTCACCATGCCAACCGGTTCCCAGGTCACGACGCGTGAAGCAGCCAAGTCTGACGAGCCTACAGAAGGTCCATCTCTTCTGACTCTCGATGAGAAATTAAATTCAAGATTGGGTATGCTTGAGAGGTACTGCACTGACACTAATGATATTAAAAAAGAGCAAAAAGATCTTGGAGCATCAATAGAGTTGTGTCATTCTAGCATAAGCGAAGTAAAAGCTATGTTGGGTGAGCAAGGTAATAAAATAAAAAAGTGTGAAGATGAATTGGTTAAATAAAGAACTAAGTTTGTTGCAATCCAATGTTAATGCCATTGAACAGTATTCACTTAGGAATTATTTAATTTCCATGGAATTCCTGAGGAAAACAAAGAGAACACTTTTGCTGTGATGAGGCACCTGGCAAATGTTTTGCAGTTCCCCAACTGGTCGGAAAAACTAGTTGATGCCATATACAGATTGGGACAAGCAACTAGAAATCAGCCTCATCCCATTATAATGAAGTTCGTCAGCCGGCTAGACAGGGAGCGGAAGGTGCGACGTAATCTACGAGCGACTGACTTGGGATACAGCAGCTAGAACCCTGTGTACATCAACGAGTCTTTGACAACAACAACCAGGAAGCTGTTTAAGTTGGCGAGAGAAAAGGCGCAAGAGAAGAGTTACACACAAAAGCTACTACAGGTCCAGAGTTATTGCCACAATATTTAATTAGGGGGTGTGTTGACATTTTGTCGAAACCACTTACTATTTTTTTCAATTTAAGTTTAAAAACTTGTGTTTTTCCAAAAAAATGGAAAATCTCTAAAATAACACCAATTGTTAAAAGTGGAAAAGAATCTCAGATTGAAAATTATAGACTGGTGGCCGTTTTGTCTGTTATAGCCAGCTAAAGTGTTTGAGATAATTATCCAGAAACCAATATTTAAGCATTTTAAGAATCATCTTTCGCCTAATCAGCATGGGTTTGTTCCAGCGCGGTCCATTAACACAAATTTACTTTCCTTCACACATTACATATCTTCGGGTTTGGATAAAAACACCAAGACATATGCTGTATTCTTTGACCTGGCCAAGGCATTTGACAAAGTGGATCATTTAATTTGACTTAGGAAATTGCATTATTATGGATTATCAAATAGCTTGATCTACTTTTTTAGGTCTTAATTAATAAATAGGAAGCAATATGTGTTTTAAATAAGGGGCATTTATCAGAAAAATGTACTGTTCAGTCAGGAGTTCCCCAAGGATCGAACTTAGGACCTTGTTTGTTCACGATAATGATTAATGACTTATGCAAACATGTGGTCCACTCGAAGCCATTATTATATGCTGATGACTTGAAGCTATTTCATTATATAACAGACTACCGTGATGCTGAGAGACTTCAAGAAGATCTTGATAGCATTTATAAATGGGGGGGGGGACAACAATAAAATTAAATTTTTAAAATCTATCTAAATGCCATGCTATGACCTTCAGTCGATCAGAAAATTGTATTAAAAACAACTACTATTTAAATGGGCAGTTGATTTGCAGAGTAAAATCAACTAAAGATCTGGGGTTAAATATGGATTATAATTTGTCATTTGATCTCCACATAAGTAACTGTATATCATCCGCAAGCAGAATGATGGTGTTTATTATCAGGCAAGGTGTAAATTTTCAAAGTCTAACGACGCTAATATTTTTGTATAAGAAATTGGTCAGGTCAAGGCTGGAAAATGCTGTTATAGTATGGAATCCCATTCATTCATTTCAAAACGATGCAATTGAAAGAATCCAAAAAAGATTTTTAAGATATCTTTATTTCAAGTGATTCAATGTTTATACTTATTTAGTTCCATACAGTGAATTATTGAATCTGTTTGGTTTGAAAGTCTTTGCCTGAGAAGGGATGTGATGGGGCAGATGTTTATGCATGGCCTGGTCCAGGGACAGTTAGATGACGCTGTCAGCCTGGAGATTCTCTCTTTTAGGATCCCTGCTTTTAACAGCAGAAATAGGCTTCTATTTGACTTGCCACATGTTTGTACAGTTACGCATGCGTCCTCACCTCTTCTTCGGATGATGAGAGATTACAACCTAATGCTTTGTGGTAGAGAGAATATTGATATTATCCATGATAAGGCTGGCATTTTCAAAAAGAAATGTAAATTTTTGTTAAAACGAGAAATATAGCATTTTAAAATTATTTTCATATTGTAGTACCTTTGTTATTGCTTTTTATTATTAATGCTCTCTTTAATTTATATGTTTGTTTATTATATAATATTTTATACTTTGTTCATAGTTAATTATTCACAGATAAACTATGTAATGTTACAATTGTTCTCTTTTATTATTGGCATGATTTATTATTTAAATTATCATTTTTTATATTATCATTTAATATAAAAATGATAATATAAAAAAATGTTTTTATATTAGGGCAATTCCACAAAATTGTAAACCTCAACACTATTTTTTTTTTTTAAGCAAACCCCTATGTATTATACATTTTTGGAAAGCTAAAAGTACCAGTTAAAAGGTTCTTGTATTTGTTTTAGGAAAAATGTCCATAGTAAAAAGATTTGGTTCTTTGTTTTACAATGTTATTTAGTGTTTTTCTAGTTGGTTTGTGCAATAAGGTCATATTATTATAAATGGAATATAAAAAAAAATCATATCAAACCAAAGTTAACGTTTTTGGTTGATTAAGGAACCAAATAAAAAATTCTTGCTATTCACAACTTTTTACCTCTTTTAGTTACCATGACAGAGTGGTTTAACTTCGAGTTACACTTCGTTCTACGCCCGACACCAAAAAAGAAATTTTAGTTTTATAGTAGCCACACACATTTTTTTAAAACCATGAAAGTACAGATTTAAAGTGAGTTTGTTAATAGCTAAAAGGCCCTGGTTTTGAAACAAAATTATGTCTCACAGTTTTTTTTAAATATTGGTGTCGGACGTAGAAAAATATATCTACGTCCGACTCTACGTCCGACACCAACCTTTAAATGCCGCAAACTTCATTGATATTGGCTGTATTAAGTTTCAATTATTGGACTATTATCAGCATTAGTACGAATTTATTTAAATTGAAGCTAAACATAGTAATCCATGTAAGATAACCTAAAAATTAAATCTGTATTAATAATTTATAACATTAAAAAAAAAATACTTCCCATAACAGCAATATTGTAAATCACTTTTTTCTTGGGTTTAAGTTAAACTAATAATATGTAAATCAATAAGGCTTTACAATCTCTATGGAAACATTCACAAGCCCTTTTTTTGAAAAGGAGGGAAAACTTGTGATCAGCTGTTATTGGTTTTGTTATTAATTGATCATTGAGGTTAAGTGTACCTACACCAAGTAATGTGTTGTTAGTTTTCTACTTTATTGGATTACATGCCTACTCAAGTTTTTAATGTTCATCTGGTGCATTGCTATTGATTTCATCTGTGCAAGACTACTAAAATCAAAGGTAAGATATTCTTCAATCATTAAAAACTAACATGATTTATTTTAATTACAGTAATCCAAATCAATTAACAACTAGAAACCTCAAGATAATTTTAAATGAGAGAACAAGGGTCTTTTTTATAGGGGGGCCGCCACTGTTTTTCTTACATGATGAACTTTAAATATGAATGAAGAAAATAATTAACATTTAGTCTACATTACGTTAACGGAATATTGTAAACGTCCATTGGTAGGCTTCGTGAACACTCATGACTGTGTGCTTTAGGGGTTAGGTTAGATGTGTTACTAAATAAGTAAAACTAAGCTTAGTTATAAATAACCTAAGCAAATCTAATTGCCGTAGCGCACCACCATGAGCAAATAGGCCTGCGACACTTGCCCATAGGCGATCATAATATTTTGCAGGCGTAATATAATTGTTACTGTAAATGTTTAAAGACAATAAGCAATTTAAATTTTAAATTTATGACTTATGACTATTGAATCGCAATAGCCCCTATATATATTATTACATCATGCCTGTATGATTAGTTGTATATGGAACACCTCAGCCTATGGCCTCAGTTTTATCTATACCCTACAAAAGTTGTAATAGTCTTTATCTTTTCAGAGCCACTATGCCACTAACAAATAAAGAGAAGATGGCGCGTCGAAGAGAGAGGATGAATGCTGATCCTGAAAAAAAAGCAGCACAGTTGGAAAAGGACCGATTAAGGAAGAAAGCCTCAAGAGAAGCCATACTCCTGAACTCCACAGAAGAAGAACTAGAAGATCACAGAAAGAAGGAACGAGAAAGGGTTAAGAAGTGGTACCATGACAAAAAAAAAAGAAAATGAGACAGTTTTTAAGACCCCTGAAAAGGTATCGCCTTACAGATGTAAGCAAACAGAAGGTAAGGCACTTAAGAGAGTGTATTGTAGCCTCCCTTCTTCACCAAATAAAAAGGCTCACATTGTTAAGTGTTTAGCCAAACAGGTTGGTATTTCAGTTAAAAATAAACCTTCAACTAGCAAAGATGTAGATAAAGTTGTTTATAAAGAAGTGGTAGAATTTTACAACAGTAATATTGTGACCTGGCAGGCTCCGGGTCGGAAGGACCGTGTTATTTACAGAAAAAAAGATGAGCAGGGGAAAAAAGTAAAATACACAATACAGACTCGATATCTTGTTGTGAGTTTAAAAGAAGCTTGGACAATTTTCAAAGATAAAAACCCAAATGTTAAAATAGGGCTATCAAAATTTTGCAGCTTTCGTCCTAAACATGTTAAATGTTTCTCAAACATTCCACATAACGTTTGTGTTTGCTCCTATCACGAGAATGTTCGCTTGTTACTAACAGCCTTAGAGCCACATACAGGACTATCAACAAAATTCAGTACATTTATATGCAGTGTTGTTTGCAACTCAGAATCTAAAACCTGCATGTCAAGGAAATGCAATGATTGTGAAAATCAAATAGATCTATTCAAACCTATGGGTGACAACGAACCTTTGAAGTACATTCAATGGCAAAAGGTTGATGGACAGATACAGAAAGTTGAAATAGTAAGTTCAGTTAATGAAGCATTTGAAGAGTTAAAATCCCAGATTAAATATTTTCTGATACATACTTACATCAAAAGAAAACAAGCTGATGAGTTTCAGAAACTTAAAGCAAAAGTAAATGGAAGTGAAATACTGATACAAATTGATTTTTCAGAAAATGCCACCCTTCTTCATCAAAACGAAATTCAGTCGGCCCATTGGACTCACAATCAGGCTACAGTTTTCACAACACATGCTTGGATCTCGGAAGGCATCAGCCAGAGCTGTGTTATTGTATCCAATGACCTTGATCACACAAAAAATCAAATTTAATGTTATGTGAGCTTTCTTCTGGAAAAACTGAAATCTGTGCATCCAGATATTTCAACAGTACACATTTTTTCTAACGGGACATCAGCCCAGTTCAAGAATCGTTTCATTTTTTCTATGCTTCCTTTACTTCAGAGTAAGTTTAAATTAATTTACACTGGCACTACTTTGCAACCTCCCATGGGAAAGGGGTAGTCGATGGGATAGGAGGATCAATAAAGAGAAGTGTTTGGAATTATGCCAAAGCAAATACGGAAATCTTTTTGAGCTCTGCAGAAAACTTTGCTGAAATCGCAACCTTAAGAAACCCGAACATTACGATGAAGTATTTGTCTGATAAAGATGTGCAAGAAAAGGTGCATGAAGTTCAACATGTCTGGGAGTCAGCCATTCCAGTCTCCAATACACACAAAGTGCACTATGTGACACCAGCTGCTTCTAACAAATTTGTTTTAGTTGGCGAAACAAGTGACGACACTACGAAACGCAAAGAAAGAGTAGTACCAAGTCTTGATTCTGACAGTGAAATGTCAGAATCTGAAGTTTGTGAAGATTTTGTAACAACCATGACAAGCATAAGTGTTAAGGACCTAGTACCAATGCAGGACTGGGTTGTTGTAAGGTATGATGATACCTACTATCCAGGCGAAGTTCAATCTGTTTTTGAAAATGAAGCCATGGTGAAAGTAATGCACTGTTCCAAGTCAGGTGCTTACTACTTCTGGCCTGCCGATGAAGACTGCATTAGTTATTTAAATAAAGACATTATAAAGAAAATTGAGGCCCCTGAACCGTACGGAGGAACAAGACAACAATATAAATTTAAAAGTATCATAGGGCCAGATTGATTTAAGGCTATCTATAAGCACTTTATAATTATATTTTATGGTTTAAATAGTGATAAGCCAACTACTATTGTGGAATAATCTCTTTTAATAAATAATATACTGTAAAAATAAAAGTATAATAATTGTTTAAATTTTCTTCCTCAAAAATCTATTTAATATGTGTACATTCTACATCCGACACCAAAAAACCTACGTCCGACACTTTAGAAAAATATTTCTTGAAGTATAACCAATTGATCAATGAAGGTAAAATTGGTGCCATTTTGTAGCTTGTATTCCCTTTAATAATCAAAATTTTTTTGGTTTCTATAGGCATTCATAAATCACAGAGATTTGAATAAGAGTTTGGAAAAGAATAAAGTAAAATTTGTGCACTTTACGTCCGACACCGAGGAAAATAATTTTTTTCACTAATAATTAAACTTATTTTTGTAATGTGTTATATGTCAAAATGTTCCTAGAAAATTGGTCTTTCTTGTGATACAGCTCACAACTAATTTTAGTACTTTTAAGTAAATTAGACATTACAAAACTCTGAGAATTTATGTACAAATTCTACGTCCGACACCATGGAACTGCCCATTATCATTTTTATATTATATTTTTTATATTTTTATATCATCATATTATCAGTTTTATATTATCATTTAAAACAAACATTTATTGTCATATGGATGTTCCTTTTTGAGTGTTTTTGTTAATTGTACGTTTACAGACCTTGAAAAGTTTTTGTATTTGAACATTTGTGTCATGGCAAGTCCCACTATATATTAATACAAGTTTATGTATTTAACTGCTTTAATATAATTGGGTGTAAACCTGTATTAAAGCATGGAAATAAATAAATTTTTAGAAAAATAAATATTGAGGGAATGAATTAGATTGAGGTGCCTTCCATAATTTTGATGTGCGCACCAGTGTACAGATCCACGGATCACTGTGTAAACAATAACTTAACTGCACAAAAATGAGCAAGATCGAAAATCACCTTTGTTCGAACCGAATAGCCCATCTACAATGGAATGGTTCGCGAGAGAAAAATGTAACTAGGGCAGACAAATACAGTTTGAATTTAAGGAGATGAAATGGTACTGGGGAGTAATTCTGGGCCTCGTGTACACCAGCAGGCTTCACTCATATTCAACAATTTTCTCTTGTAGTACAGATAAACAAAGTGTTATGTTATGTTTCATTTACGTTAAACTTTATTGTTAAACATCTTGTGTTACTTGCTAAATCAACAGAAGGAACCATTGTCAGAGGAGCCCAGAATGTTGACCCGTAGGCCTATAAGAGCATTTGTATTTGCTGATCAGTTACGTCTATTGCTGGTTATAGCTCAAATAATAAGGACACTTTAAAAATTTAAGGTAAATCTAAGTTTAGAATATATCTAATCTTAGCATCTGTGCCTCCACAATTTAAGCCTAGGCATATTAAATAAAAATTATGATTTTACTCACCTTTTTGCTTTGTTTAAGAGAGAAGGTCCACTTCCTAAAAACTGTACAAGATTGTTTGGTATAGACGTATCAACAGCACTTAGATCAATCACATCACTTTCCTGTGAAAGCTGAACACCTAACCTCTGAGGGCCCCCTTTCAAGTTTCGAAACTGAACAAATCGCATTTTAAGAGCACTTTTAGAAATCGAAAATTTTCTACAACTTACAAAAATACTAGGAAGTTTTGTAGAGTGATTCTCGTTTATGTTAGAAAATAACCGTTTCCCACATAACAATAAAGTTTGACTTAAACTTGTGTTCATAATTACAATAAAAAGCCTACCTAGGTTAAGCAATTAGGTTAAATTATTATACAAAATCTACAGACTTTTTGAAACAGTTATTATATTTTATAAAATGAATAAAATAATTATTTAGAATAATGCAGTGTGATGTTAATATAGCAATCAGCTTAAATTGACAACAATATTACTGCTAGTTAAATTCAATTTTGTTGTACACTATAGTAAACGATAGGTTTAATCATAGAGTAAGTCATATCACATGAGTGACAGACAGAGTTATTAGACGTGTCTGGAACTAATGAAGGTTTGCCAACGTCAATTAGTGAGTTTTCCCTAGATATATAATAAAAATCCACAAATTTCGTAAAATTCTCCTGGTATGTAAATCTTTCATTGCAGCTTGTTAAAAATTGCTTGCCTACTACTTTGGGAGCAGGAATTATGTGTATCCAAGTTTGATGGTTGTTAAAACGAACAATTTTTGTTTTAGAATTGAATTTCATAATGTGACAGTCCAAAATCCAATAACGGGTTTTCTCGTCTAATTGGACGTTGTGGCATATGAATTTTTTAATTTTATTACAAGTTTTAATAATTTTTATCCTAGTTGAAGTTGGAACAGGAAACTACCGGAATTGTAACACGTTTTACTGTGCATAAATTTGACACTCTTATTAAAAAAAAAACGTTAAATTATATTTTAATTAGGTGTACCCGCCCGCTTCACCGGTCGTAATATTGAGTTTGTTTATATAATCGATATGTGTAGATTTTGGTTTACACTGTATTTTCCACTATTATTCAAATTAAATAATCTAATATCCCATTTAGAACAGCAGATGTTATGTATAATTTTCTACTGTAATCAATTATTTATTTTATTTCAAAAGTTTAGCCTATCAAAATTATTTTATTCCATTTGTTTTTATTTAACAGCTGCTAATCAAATAAACCAATCAATCAATATAGCTCCATAAGAATATAGGATTTTTTGAGGCCAGTGTGATGGAGCCCTGAGGTCGGAGAGGAAAATATTTTTTTTTATTGAGACTCTAGGAGCCAAGCTAAACCCATGTACAACATTTCAAGCAATGATTACAGAATATAAATAGAGAGGCCTTAGACAAAGTCTCCGACCAATATGACGGCGTATTATAGGTGTTGCGGGTAGTGAAGAGCGTTCCGTGGAGGCGCTTTCCCACTGCGCCGCGGCGATCCCGTGCAGGCGGGCCACTGCGTGAGAACAGACTTGTTTTCACAGGGCTTGTTCAGTAGCTTCTCCTTAGAGTTTTTAGAGGAATAGGACTTCTTAATGTATTTTAGTTTAGTCTTTTAATTATAGTCTTGTAAATAATTTATTTTTATTTGTTTTTTTTAATATTTTTATTTGTTTTTTTGGTGCTCGGCTTATGGCTGTAGTAACAGAAAGAGTGGTGTGAGGATAAAAATCCATACCTTTAGTAAAATTCTCCTGGTACGTAAATCTTTCATTGCAGCTTGTTAAAAATTGCTTGCCTACTACTTTGGGAGCAGGAATTATGTGTATCCAAGTTTGATGGTTGTTTATTAATATGATAATCCAAAATCCAATAACATAACTGTTTTTCTCGTTTAATTGGACGTTGTGGCATATGAATTTTTTAATTTTATTACAAGTTTTAATAATTTTTATCCTAGTTGAAGTTGGAGCAGCAAAACTACCGGAATTGTAACTCGTTTTACTGTGCATCAATTTGACACTCCTATTACTAAAAAAAATCCTTAGGTAAGAACAACTTAAATATAAGTGATAAAATATTCATTTATTAATTATTTTTGTATTTTTATGTTTAGGGAGAAACACCTTGACGTGGTCATTACCGGAACTTTAGTAATGACACCTACCGCTTAAGCCTGCGAAATAAGATCATTTCTATTGATTTATAGTAAACAAGACTAAAATGAAATATTGGCCTATAAAATACGTTTGACTCGTCATTTACTAATACAAATGAGAATTTTTATTTCATAACAGAGGTTAGAAATATAAATGTGATATATATTATATACACTGTGGAGTAAATATCTAATGTTTAATAATAGTGCAGTAATTAATTTATTAAACTACAATTACATTATATTAGTTTTATTTGTTATTCATTCATACAAGTATTGTCACGTATTTGTTGAAATTCACAGTAAAAATGAGTTTAACAACAAACAAATTATACATCAGCTTGTACAATTTTGTTGAAGTTTGAATATACTTCCGAAACATTTGAAACATTAGGTGAACATTTAAGACTCTTAAACAATTAACATTACAGAATAGAATTAACATTACAGAATAAAATTAACAATTAACAGATATAGAATTTGTAGCACTGTAAAACCAAATGCAAAAATGGAACAGATTTTAGTTGGCATAAATAAAGATAAAGATTTGTGTAAAGAAGATATTATTGTTATCGTTGGTGGTACAAATAATGTTGATGGAACCGGTCGCTGTAACAGTTTCATTTCAGAGCTGAGTTCTTTTTTCGCTGAGGTTTCCCTGCCAAAAATATTTCTTGTAGGGTTGCCTCTCAGACATGACAACTCTTCCCTAAATTCCACAATTTCCAAAGTAAATACTGACCTGTTATCCCTTTGTAATGGTTACGATAATGTTGCGTTTATATCTTTACATTCACTATCTCGCCAGCTATTCATTAGACATGGACTCCATCTCAATTTTAAAGGTAAAATCGCCCTCTCCAGCCTTCTTCTACATGCTTTAAAAATACTACCCAATACCACTATTTCCAACCCAAAGTTAAAAAATCCCAACAGACCACTTTCTATGAAGCCTGAATCCCACGCACACACTTGTCACCAGACCAGCTCCCATTTACCTTTTAAGACATGTTCGAAACGTACTTTTGTCAACAAACATTTTTTAGGGGAAGCTCAAAAACCTCCCAAAGTCCCTTGGACACTCTATCTCGAAAAAGAGCTGGGAAACGGCATACGAGCCTCAAACTACTGCATCAAAACATCAGAAGTCTGATGAGCAAAGTTGAAGAATTAGAAGTACTCATTTCCGATGAAGCTCCAGATCTACTATGTTTAACGGAACATTTTCTGAAAGGCGATGAGGTTGATAACTCTATAATTAATAATTACTCATGCATTGATGCATAGCATTCTTTTGTAAGTCAGTCATGAAAGGTGGAGGTGCAGGCATATGGTGTAGGCCTGGCGTACGATGTGAGCCTCTGGACAGTGTTCAGTTTGGTGAGGAGGGTGTCTGTGAGCTTGCTGCAGTTTCCATAGTAATTGGAGAAAATACCAAAATATTGTTGGTAGCAGCCTACAGACCACCTTCACACCGACATGATGAATTTCTGGACCTAATTACTGAATGCCTTAATAAATACGCAAACCGTCATAACACCTCTGTAGTCATGGGTGACCTAAATATAGACCTCTCTAGCCACACCTTTGCTGCTCAAAAACTTGTGTCCACGATGGCTTCTTTTGGCCTATTCAATATTGTTGAGGGCTATACTAGGGAAGCGCAGGGATCGCAAAGTCTCATTGACCATGTATTTACTAATGGAGGTAATGTTGAATGCTCAGTGATCACTTCCTGTTTGTCTGATCACTATGCCCAAGCAGCTAAGTTAAATTTTAATATTTCGCAACCAGTGTCTGAACCTCTATTTCATTACATTAGATCGTTTTCTGACACAAATGTGCGTCAATTCAATTATCTTATTTCTAAAGAGAACTGGAATGATATGTATGCTGCCACTGACTTAGATAACAAGTTTGACGCCTTCATGCTCAGTGTACAGCATGCTTTTAGTGTCTCATTTCCAAAAAAAACTTAAAAAGGTGATAAACAAAGATAAGTGGAAAGTGATCCTGACCGATAAAGTATCGATTATAAAAACTGAAATTACTGATTTATATAAAAGAGGTAAACATCTTGACTCATCGCATTTCTTGAACTGTTATTACAGAAGGCTGAAATACAAATACAGATGTAAGATTCGAGAAATCAAATCGGCAAAAAATAGAAACATCAGAAAGTAGATCAAAGGCCATTTGGGACATAGTAAATAAAAAAAGAAAATCAAAAAAGGCGTATAAACCAGAAATTGTTATTGAAGACGATGAGGGCAGACTAGTGAGTGCACCTGGTGATATTTGTAACATCTTTAGTGAGTTTTTTGCTAACGTAGGGAAAAACATCAGACCCACATTTAAAAAGCATGACCACTTTAAAACATCTGATAATAACTAAGCAGGTTCCCTTTTTTTATACCCAACAACGGAAGAAGAAATTAACAGTATTATCAATGATTTAAAAAACAAAAAATCTTCAGGAAATGATGAGATATCCTCTATTTTATTAAAAAAAATTTCAATACATTTGCTAAAACCCCTGTGCCATCTAATTAATTTTTCCTTCACATATGGAGCATTCCCTAAGTGCTTAAAAGTGTCAGTTGTAAAGCCAATATTTAAAAAGGGAAATGCGAAGGTTTGCAACAGTTATAGACCTATATCAATAGTATCAGTTTTCTCTAAAGTCTTTGAAAAAGTGGTGCTGATCCGGTTATGGGAATTCCTAGAACATAACAATATTATATGGAAAAATCAACATGGATTTATAAAGGGTAAATCTACAGTAACTGCTATGTTTAGTTTCATAAACGACATAGTATAAGATCTTGATTCTGGACGTCCTTCAGCAGGATTATTTTTCGACCTGAGTAAGGCCTTTGATACATTCAAACACATTTTGTTGCTATTAAAGATGAGTGACGTGGGCATACGTGGTGTAGCATTGGATTGGATCACCTCGTACCTACAAGGTAGAAAACAGTATGTGAAAATAAAGTCAGTAGATAGTGCTAGGTATGTACGCCCTACTCCTCAGTAGAGACCTCCATCGTGAGAGGAGTGCCTCAGGGCTCCGTTTTGGGCCCTGTTTTATTTCTTCTATATATGAACACTGTTCCCTCGTGTGCATCCATGACCAGACTTACCTTATTTGCTGACGACACCTCTCTTTCAGTTTCAAGCCCCAACGTGGATCAATTGGAACGAGTTGCTTTTTGTGAGGCCAATAATTTAATTCAGTGGTTTGATGACAACTTACTCTATATAAACTCTGATAAAACCCGACTTATGAACTTCTGCTTGACGAAAGGGCGAGCTAAAGGTTTCAGCCTACTTGCAGATGAAACTGTGGTTCATCCGACACCGAGTGTCAGATTTTTGGGTTTAGTCTTGGACGAAAATCTCACGTTTTATGATCACATTGAAAGTGTTTCAAAAAAACTTACTTCGGGAATCTTTGTGTTGCGTAATTTACGTAATACTGCAAACACCGAAGTTCTTCTATCTGCGTATTACGGGGTTATCTATCCCCAATTAGCATACGCTATACCTATTTGGGGGTACGAAAACCAAAAAACCCTTTTTTAATTTAAAATTCAAAAATGGGCTCTAAGAATAATTTTTTCTCTGAAAAGACACCAGTCCTGCAGGGACTATTTCCGTAAGTCAGGTATCTTAACTCTACCGTCTATCTACATTTTGGAAACACTAACTTTTGTCAAACGTAATCTTCCGAAATTCATTGTCCCAGTAAAAACTCCATACTTCTTGCGTAACTCTAACAATCTTGCAGTTCCAAAACACTCTACATCTTTTTTCAAAAAACATCTGTTTTATAATGGAATAAAACTATTCAACCATCTACCTTGTTCACTCAAGTTGGAATCAAACCTCTTAAAATTTAGAAAACGGCTGAGGGACCATCTAGTAAATCTCTCATGTTACAGCGTCCGGGAGTTTTATAATAAGGAATTTTGTACAACACTGTTTAATACAGATTAATTATTTACATACAGATATGAACTATGTTATTGTTTTTATTAATTAACATTATTGTTTTAAGAGTGTAAACTTTCTCTACATAAGTATATAAGACTAGAATATATAAGACTCTACTTAGCTGTTAGTATTAAGTATTAAGAACTGTTATTGATTATAGTATACATTATTTGAATTGGCTAATACAAACTGTTTTGTCAATTTGGCAAAATAAAGTGATTTGATTTGATTTGATTAGCATTTGTATGAGACAAGAACAAGATATTTTTTATAAAAAAACTTCACTCGCCAATTGACATGGACCTTACAGGCCTGTGCGTCAACTTTATTCATTGAGTGAAGTACCAACAATTGGCTCAGTGGAGATTTGAACCTAGGACCTTGCCCTCCGCAGTCCGAAGCCTTATCCACTGAGCCATCACGCCGGCATTAGTTATAATAATTAAAAAGCCATATTATTATAACTAAATGATCCTTGTACACCATTACACGCTCACTGCAGTATGTGCTCACTGAGACCTGCGGCGTGGCAGAGACTGCTAATACGTTGACGCTTTACTGCAATAAGTACACCGTCCAGGTGGATTAACCTGCACTCTCATATTTTTTAAATATGTTTTATGTTAAATTCATTATCTCTGCTACAAATTTGCCGCTGATTAAACTTCTCTGACCAAACAATAAAAAAGTTAGCAGCCGACTAACTTTTTCTTGTCAAAATGAAAAACTAGATAATTCTTTTAATGTTTAATTATTAATTATAATTTATGTATAACACTTATTTAATTGGTTTTTTGCTTAAAAGTGTCCAGGTGAGTTGCACTGTCAACGTGTTAGTTTTGAAAAAATTAGCTTCACAATAAGTGTATTAAATGTTGGTGTTTTTGGCGGGAGAACATTACCGGGAGTGTTGGGTCAGAGGCCTGTTTTCCACTCGAGTCCCGAACCAAGTTGGCGGATCTTGCCTCACCTCTAATGCATATGGCGTATAGGTCATGTCCTCTCTATTTATATTCTATACTTACTGATTTCCAGTCAATTGGACGTATAGTTTTTCAGAAATAGCAATGAGTGATAAATGGCTTATATATATATATATATATATATATATATATATATATATATATATATATATATATATATATATATATATATAATTGATTGACATGAATGTGTTCTATGAGTTTTATATATTTCAGTTTTAACTGTTTAAGAAGTTCTTATCAAATACTTATACATTTATTTACGGGTAAACCCATTTTACAAAATTACAAATTTATGTAACATGGCATGCTTATAAGTTCAGTAACTATTCTAAGTGCTACTGTACTAAAAAAAGGATAATTATAATTTTAGTTTCATTCATGTTACAACAATATCTACACAAACAGTAGTCAACATGCAAAATATATATAAAAAAAATCACATAGAAGTAAAAAATTAATTAACAAGGCAAACAATACAAGAAGTAAACATAAAAAACAGCATTAGTAATTGACAATAACAGTCAGAGAATATATGTGCTAAATATAAATAAGAGATAACAACTAGTATATCTAACAACAAAACGAAATAAGTAAGCTACACAACAATAACAGCAAAAAAACAACAGAAATATAAAATATACATATGAGTAACAATAAATAGACTAGGAAATAAATAATAATACACAAAATACCGAGGCAAACATAACACAACCAGAGTAGCAATGTTACTCAATAAAGGAACCACCTAACAGAACATACCTGAGATACTAATAAACAGGGCACTAATTCATGATGGTAAGACAGCGTATGAAGGTGGCCTCAGTGGATGTGAAGAAATCTAGATCGTTTGGAACTGAATAAGCATGGTACAGAATCCGAAGAATAGGGCTATTTTGGGCGTAGTTAGTGGGCACAGCATGTCTTGCAAAGAGGATCCTTGATCTGATTCCAGATGGTGTTCTAAAAGTAATTCTCTCGAGTAGGTCAGAACAGTCAAATACAGAGTTAATGAGGCGATGCAGAAACAATATATCTTGGGTGTGTCGTCTGCAATATATCTTCGAGTGATGTAAGATTGAGAAGAACTGCAACCTCATTAATATGAACTTAAGAGTAGGGATAGCCAAAGGTGATTCCAATAAAGCGGAGGAAGCAACGCTGACAATCTCGAGATGATCTTTTAGATAAGCAGATGCGGGACCAAATCACGCTGCAGTAATCAAGATGTTATTGTGCAGTAGAGTGTTCGCATAGAGTTGATGTTGGCGAAGGATTTAGCAATGCAGTGAATCAAACCCAAAATACTCTGAGCTCTGTTGGAAACGGCAAAAGTTTGCTTGTTCCAGTTGAGGGATTGAGTGAGAATCATTTCTAGGCTTTTAATGTCACTTACCCGTTTCAGTGGAGTGCCATTCACCATGTAGACACTCTGTAGAAGATTTAGGTTTCTATGGAACGAAATGGGGACACACTTTTCAACGTTCAAGGCCATTAAGTTATCCTCACACCACTGGACAGCAGCGTTCAAGCTTTACTGAAGAATTATAAGATCTATAAAAGATGATACTACTCTGTAAAGCCTCAGGTCGTCGGCATATAGTATTAGATTACAGTGTGGGTGGACAACCAGGTCGTTAGTAAATATATTAAATAAAAGAGGACCCAGCAAAGAACCTTGTGGAACACCAGTGATAGATTCGAAGACATAGGAGAGTGCATTGTTGAAGTGAACTTGCAACTTCCTTCCACAGCTTTAAAGCCAGAGCAATGACTGACCAGTAATGCCGTATGCCTTGAGTTTTAGCCTGAGCAAACTATGGTTCACACGACCAACATTCTTTTTGAAGTCCAATTCCATTGTGTCCAACTGTTTTCGTTCATTAAAAGCATAAAAATATCAATTAAAGTAAAAAACGTTTTCTTGGCTTCTTGACCAAGAATAGAACATAGTTACTTGGTCACGTTGTATTCTTTATGAAATGTATAGTTACGATACGTCACTTTTGTATTGAGTGTAATAAATACAGTAATTTTATATTCATTTAAATCGATTTTAATTGATTTGAAACAATTAATTTAAATAAATATAAAATCAACTGCATTTGCTTACAAATTTTAAAAATACGTGCTATATAACATACAAAAACTAGGAAAACAGTGGTGTGACTGAATTTGTCATAGGCCTCCTAGTTTCCTAGTAAACAACCTTCTAAACTCGAGTATACATAATTTATGTGCCGACTGTATTGATTCGTATTATTAAAAAATATGTTTAAATGTATAATTTGTAAAAATATTATGAGGTATATATGCTCTTTCTAGAGGCTTCCCAAATCGTGACATTTTGGATATCAGTGAGTGGGTAAACTCAAGCCGGATTTTACTTTTCTTTCTTTTGGGAAGGGGAGGCATATTTTATCGTGCGTAAATGCGTTTGATGCTATAGAAATATAAAAATTTACTTTTTTATTAAATTGTATTTTTTTGTATATCTTTATTCTTTAGCGTGATTTTCCTAACGGTTTGTTCTTTAATTTGATTTGTATTTGTGTGTGTGTGTGTGTGTTTTTTTTTTACGTCAGACGTGAGTTTCTAAACACGATTGACCGAGCGACCAGAAATGACCTGCCACACCCCCACTACAAAGAGAAAGGGACAGAGATCTCAATAATTGTAATGATACGCAATAGTAATCCCTGGTTAAGGCTCTTCTGTCCCAGAAAAGTTTTTCCAAGTTTCCTGGTGGATGTTGCTATCCCATCCTCTTCCAGATTACTCTAATAGATTATACACTTTGTTGGTTGAGTACATTAACACTTTTAATATTAAAGCTTTTAATGATCAACAATAAAGTATGAAGACTATACTATTAAGATTTATATGGAAAGCTGTGGCTGAGATCAATTGATTGACCCAAGTGGGCAACTACATGTTTTTTCCATATTTTCATGTTCCTGTTCAGTGCCCCAACGGAAGGAGACGTTCTTGCACTTGAGATAATTTAAGGGTGCTGTTAATTGAGCGAAATTGGGGATAAATTTTACCCACCGCTCGTGAGACTTGTTTGGTGTTCCTTGGCGTGGGGAGGTTAAGCAACGTCTTAATTTTATTTTGATAAAATGTCACAGAGCAATTTCTAAATATATGCCCCAAAAACTCAATTTGATTGGAAGCTACTGTCATTTTCCCGGGGTTAATAGTTAGTTCTGCAGCTTCCTAAACAAATCATTCAGCTGTCATTGGAACATTTGAGTTAGAAGGAACTTTGATTTTATATAATGTTCAACTTATATTTACTAAATATTTTCAGTACATTTTACGGGAATTAACAATTTTTAGTACTGTATAATGTGATAAAAACAATTAAAATTTTCTAACACGTTGCTGTCCAAATTATTTTTCAGATATAGCTCGTTAGTAATGTGTGTGTGTGTGTGTGTGTGTGTGTGTGTGTGTGTGTGTGTGTGTGTGTGTGTGTGTGTGTGTGTGTGTGTGTGCGTGCGTGCGTGCGTGCGTGCGTGCGTGCGTGCGTGCGTGCGTGCGTGCGTGCGTGCGTGCGTGCGTGCGTGTGTGTGTGTGTGTGTGTGTGTGTGTGTGTGTGTGTGTGTGTGTGTGTGTGTGTGTGTGTGTGTGTGTGTGTGTGTGTGTGTGTGTGTGTGTGTGTGTGTGTGTGTGTGTGTGTGTGTGTGTGTGTGTGTGTGTGTGTGTGTGTGTGTGTGTGTGTGTGTGTGTGTGTGTGTGTGTGTGTGTGTGTGTGTGTGTGTGTGTGTGTAAACCAATCAATGTCAGACAGCAGCACAGTCACGCATCGATAACAAATGCTATATCTTGGATAGTCTGTTTGTATGGTCAGATTGTTCTGGCTTTGAAAAATTGTTTATGTAAATTTTAATGACTAGGTAGGTGTTATGCCTTGAAGAAGTCATGACATGGTTCAGGTTCCAAGTAAATCTGTAGGTCCCTTAGTTGTCCTGGCTATTAGGCTATTAATAAATGGCCCTTCCTGAGCATAAATCTACCTCAGTTACCAAGCTACACAAGTCATCCTCACTCATATAATCATTCACATACGCACAAAGTTGTGTCATCATTTTATACAAGACGTATATGACAATTATCATATGAAGTATGATGTGTAATTGTTCACATGTAGTCAATGTGTTTAAAATATAATATAAAAACTGTTTTATGTATATGCAACACTATAAAAAGTTTTGATTGTTTTATATATGGAGGGTATTAAATTAAAAAGTCTTAATTTAATAACCAACCCGCCCTCCCATACACGTACAGTGGTACTGCCTCACCCACCCACCCATACACGTGCTGGGGTACTGACCCATCCGCCCGCACACACACAAACATTGGTATTAACTCACCCGTCCGCCCACACATAAACATTGGTATTTACCCACCCACCCACCAACACACAAACATTAGTATTGACCCACCCGCCCGCCCACACACAAACATTGGTATTGACCTACTCACCCGCCCACACACAAACTTTATATATATTTGGCTAGTTAAGTACTTTAAATTTCTCACTTCTTTTCCTCAAACAGCAGAAATTACTGTTGCGACATTTGCAGATAAATGTTGCGCTTGTTATCCTCCAGTCCGGACCCGGCTTTGGCTTAAACCTGAACTTGCTTACTTGTACTTACGGCATCATACTTTCCAATGTTTCAGAGGGGTTTATGAACTGGGAAATTAATCAAAATCTCTCTCCACATTACGTTTACTTTGTCATACAATGATTTTCTAATATTATTAAACTACTTTCTTTTGTCCCAGACAAGCGAAGACAAGTAGACCGACCTGAGAATGTACTTAGACAGATGCCTCATGACACAATGTCATACTGTATTTGGAATAAAAGAATATATCTAAAATTAAGAGGTCAGAAATGAACTAGAATTTATATTTTCAGAATGATGACATCCGCGCCGAGGTGCTCTCTATACTACTAACAAAACAACCAAACGTTTCGCACATACTTGATTGTGGAATCTTCATTTATTGCAAAGCACTAAGTTATTATTTATTGTTCTGTCTCATCAATTATCTATGCTTGTTATACCATAATCTATATATAAGCATTGTAATAAATAACTAAATTAATTCTATTCATTTCATCAAAGTAGATGACACAAAAATACATACGATATTAATTAATAGGTAATAATGTGGATACTTTTACAAGTAGTGTTATGCAGTTTTAATAAACTTATAATAGTTAGGTACCACTGGTAAATATTTACATATTAAAAGAAAGTGTAGGATACTTTTAGTAAACACATATCATCACATAAATACCTTAGGTAGTTTGCTCAAAATTAGAATTTTACTTCGTTAGGACTTGAATATAACTTCGAATATAAGAAGTGTGTTAGTTGCTTTAGTGTTTTGTAGGAGTGATTTGACCTTTAATATTTGTGGTGTGCCGTTTGCACATTACGATCGTCTCCCTCGGACAGCTCAGACTTCCTTTGTGTTTAATTTACTTTCTGTGTCTTTGTGTTCATTTTCTGTGTTCTATGGTTTCGTTTTCTGTGTTCCTTGGCGTCGACGGCAAGCTCGCCATTCTAGCTTTACTGCCGACTCAACATGTTTCGCGGCACGTTTAGGTAACTATTCGTACAAATTTTCGCTTTTGTAACTGTTTGGCTAAAAATATTGTTTATTACATGCAAATTAAAAAAACATTTAATTAAAAAAATATTAAGTGACAGAAAAACTAAACCTTTACGGACAAAATGGGCTATTGACCGTTTGGGAAAAGTTACTTTAAATTATTATTACAATTACATGTTGAGTCGGCAGAAAAGCTAGAATGGCGAGCTTGCCGTCAACGCCAAGGAACACAGAAGACCAAAACCTTACTTGGAATTGAACACAGGAACGACAACAAAATCTCAAAACAAGGGGACTCAGAGAGAACCCCTTGGAGAGTAGCTTGACCAAGCTAAGAAAAGAGATAAAGGTGGGAAACCAGGTACAGTTAGGGGAAACAAAGAGGTGATCATTCTCTCTGCTCCCCGACACCTCCTGTGTTAACATTACAAGCAGCTGGAACCAAACCTCGGCAAGGTTTCAAGTGAGAAACACGAACCTTACGGAAAACCCTGCCAGACTGGGGATTTACCAGTAAGGCAGTAACTGGTGAAAGAAACATCTGGGTGCGGTGGAGACCAGACCATCTGAAACACAACTTAGTAGCCCTCTTCTCCACGGCTGAACTGACCGGATGGGCTTGACATTAGACCAAATCCCCCACCTGGTAAGGATTGGGCCTACAACCTCGATTTTACCTCCTCCTCACACGCTACCTAGACCGAACAAGGTTGCGTCTGGCAGCCTCCTATGTCGCCATGACATCAGAGGTACCAGGCGCTGGCAGAAGATCATTAAAACTCCACAAGTTGGACAAAGAGTTGTTCGAAGCTAACCCATGGAGAAGCTCAAAGGGCACATCACTGTGACTCTCATGTTTAGCCGAGTTGAAAGCCATCTGGAGCCAAGAAAGGTTTTCATCCCAGGTGATCTGCTTAGTGGAATGGAAAGCAATGAAAGCAAATCTGAGATTGCGGTTGAACCACTCTGCATGAGAGGGCTGTGGATAGTAAGGAGAATTAATCACATGCTGAATGCCGTGCCCAAAACAGAACTGCAAGAACTCCATGGAGGTGAACTGAAAGCCATTGTCAGAGACGATAGTGGCGGGTACACCAAAGTGCTGAAAAAGCTGGAACTTGAGTGCACGGGTAATGAGCTGAGCCGTGGCACTACGAAAAGGAAAAAGCCAACAGAACTTTGAGAAGACATCAACACAAACAAATAGGTGAGTGGAAAAGGGCCCACGTAGTCGATGAAGACATTCTCAAAGGGACGTTCCGCCACTTCAGATCACAACAACTCCATCTTTGCATTCTGACTGGGCTTGTTAAGAGAGTAGTTGACAAGCTCGTGACCTCTCAGCAATATCCCGGTACATGCCTTTCTAGATGAACTCATGACAAATCTTAGCGATGGTCTCATGAAGTTCACAAAATTACCGCCCACAGGAGAGTTGTGGAAGTAGTTGAAGACCATCAGGATCAGGACGTTCGGCAGCACAACCTTGGGTCCTCCACCAAGGCGAGGACAACAGCAGAAACCCCTTTGGACAGAAAGTAGGGAGGGTTGGCTCCTCCCTCTTGAAGCTCACGCAAGAAAACAGACAGCTCGGGATCTTGTTGTTGATGGTGAAGCAAACTGTCAAAAGACAATGGAAAGTCAAGCAGTACAGCCCCACAGCAGTTGGCTACTTCAGGAGAAGGGTCACTGATACATGCGGGACAGAGCATCCGCTATATGATTCTGTGTGCCACGCACGTGTTGGATTTGAAACCTAAAGGCCTGTGTACCAATGTAAAAGTATGAGTGGGCGGGTGGGTCAATACCAATGTACGTGTATGGGTGGGCGGGTGGCTAATTCAGTGGTGTAATTCCTAATATCTTGACTATATATCTTGACTGACCGATGCTTTACCTTACCAGATACAGCACCTTTGAACGTTAGAACACTTTAAATATTTGATATTGTAATCAGTCGATTAATTGTATTATTTGGACTTTAAATTACTGTTTAGATTACTATATGTGTACCCGTGCCTTGCTACAGGATTAACATATAAACAATGATGTTTTATTTAGTTTATTTATGGTGCCAACCTCGTCATTCGCTACGCTCGTGAGGAAAGCTCGGTCTGTGGCCTTTGCTGGGAACTCTGCCTTTAGTCCCTTTGTGCAACTCGACTTGCGGCCTGTCCAAGATACTGATTTTTTTAATTTTTGGGGGCAGTGGAGCCCATAAACATAGTTTTTTTCTAACCTGATGTATATTAGAAATCGAGAGAAAAATACTCGTATATTTTACCTGATACCTACTTGGATGTGTTTCAAAAGTTTTAATTTACTTTGTTTTTTTAACGGCTTTTGATTGATTTAATAAATAAAGTAATTCCATAAGAGTAACATTGAAACTTTAAAGGATTTAGTTTACCCAGCGAGATTTTAACTACCCAGCGACAAATTTTCCCGAACTGTCTAGAATGAGCAAGTAACTAAGAGAGCGCTTGGTTAACAGTCTCTAACAGAAACTCCGCAGGTTCTAGGAACCTGCGGAACTTGTCAATGCCAATGACCACAGCCAAAAACACTAGCTCATATGTGGACGAGGCTTTCTTTTCTTTTGGAGCCAAGGCACGAAAAGCAAAAGCAATAGGCTGCCGAACACCATCAACCTCTTGGTTTTGGAGAAGGCATCAGTCTGCAAAATTAACTTCGCTGAAAAATCTGGTATCCGCAGAACTGAATGCTGCACAATGACCTCTTTCAAAGCATCAAAGGACGTCTGCTGAGCTTGCCCCCAAATAAAATTCGCACCCTTCTTCCTGAACTCATTCAAAGGGGCGGCAAGCTCAGCTACGTTGGGGATGAAGCGAAGATAGAAGTTTACCAATCCCACAAAACGGGCCACATCTTTGGCATCCCGGGGAGGAGGAAAGTTCCGGATAACCTGAGTCCTAGCAGGATAGATGCACACGCTTGAGAGGAAACCAGATAACCCAAGAAGAGATTTCATGCTTAGTAAAACTGACTGTCAGGGTTGACGGTAAGGTCAGCGCTGCGAAGGCGCTTCAGAACTTCCTCCAGATGTTCTAAGTGTTCCTGGAACGTTTCGCTGTAGACAAGAAGAACGTCTAGGTAGTTGAATTTCACATCGTGAAATATGGAATCTAAAACACTTGTTAAAGTCTGGGCTTCCACAATTAATCCCATAGGAACACGAGAGTGAACTGGTAAAGTTTCCAGGGAACACAGAATCTGGTGACATGCCTCGATTCTTTAGTAAGAGGAATCTGATGATAGGCCTGGTTGAAATAAAAAATGCTGAAGAATTTGGCCTTACCAAACAAGTCAAACGCTGAATGCAAGTCTGGGAGGGGTACTGAGTCGACGGACACCTGATAGCGTTCAGACGCCGATAATCAATGACAAGCCTTAGACTTCCCATTAGGCTTAAGGACCAGGAATGCTGGACTGGCATATGCTGAGCGGGAGGGTTCGATGACTCCATGCTCAAGCAGATCATTTATCATGCCCCGAAGTTGCATCTTGGGCTGAGCAACTTTGTATGGGCGGGAGCGTACTGGCAGAGTGTCGGTCAGATGGATCACATACTCCTGAAGACGAGTAACCCCCAGTTGATCAGCACACCAGGGAAGCGAGAATTCTTTTGGGCCTCGTGTAACAAAAGAAAATTGGAAGTTTTGGCCAATTTGTTATCTGTATTTATGGATTTAATTTATTTGTAGTTATTGTTTTCTTGTTTTAGCTTATTCATTTTTTTACTTTGTTCTTTAATTATTCTTGTATGTTTTCATTATTATTATTTACTTATTATTGTTGTATTTTTAGAGCTATGTTTATATTTTTGATAAAAATGTCTTTAGGCCTAACCTATTTTGGTATAAGTTTAGTTTGCCACATATTTACATTTGCTGATATTTGACTATCTTATCTTTTTTTATTATTTTTTTTACTTTGAGGCCATATATACATGTAAATATCTTTGTAGTTTTGATATAGATTCTAAGTTAAATTGGGTTAGTCATATAGATAAGATAGATAATAAATTGTATAGAGGCATTTTTATGCTTGGGAGGTTAAGGTCTAGTGTTAGTTTGGATGTATTGAAAGTAGTTTATTTTGCACATATACATAGTCATCTGTCTTATGGTACATTATTATGGGGCGGTCAAAATTATAGTCTCAAACTTTTCCGATTACAGAAAAAAGCTATTAGATTGATCTGTAGTCTTCCTCCCAGGGGCCATTGTAGGGATAGTTTTAAGAAAATTCAAGTGATGACACTTCCTGGATTATTTCTATTTCAATACTTGTTATATATAACAGAAAATTATAATAAATAGTATGAACATGGCATGTGTCATGAATATAACACAAGGGGAAAAACTATGTAATGATAAATTTTTGCAATTATTCAAAGACGCAAGAAAGTTTCACCAATGTAGCTATAAAAATGTTCAATAAGCTACCACTTGGTATTAGAAAATTGCCTTTCGATTTATACAAGAAAACTATAAAGCAATTTTTCCTTAATAATCCAATCTATCTTGTTTGTCCATTTTATGATTTAATTATTACAGAAATGTAAAGCAAATGTTTATTGCTTTGGAGTGGCATTTGAATATGTATAGCTTTTACTTTATGTATGTCTTATATTATATTTTAAGCCTACTGGTTGAACAAATGTTTTCTGAATATATTTATAGCTATCTTTTGTATAGAATTTAACTGCTTATCATAACGTTCATAAAATGTCACTTTTTTTGTTTGGTTTTTTAGCATTCTGATTTTGATTCTGATAGCATTTTTTAGATGTTGATATTTTATAATTTATTATTGTACCATAATGTTTCTGTACTTTTGTAAATACACTGTAATAATATTATTCATTATGTTATTTGTTTTTATGTTCACTTGACGTTTGTAATGCTAACTGATGTACTCAGAAGTTTCTGCAATAAATATTGATTTGACAATAATTCATTATAACTTTTCACAAACGGTCAACAGACCATAAAGGTTTAATTTTTCCCGTCACTTAATATTTTTTAATACTTTTTTGTCATTCAACTTGTTTTTTTTTCTGTGTCATCCTCACGTCCTCCTGAGTCCAGTACCTTCGCACCCACCCTTGATGGGTCCAGCAATGTTTTGAAAGTACGAGGGTGGGTTGCAGTGTATATTTAGAAGTGGCATGCCTTGTTGTTATTCCTAATATCCTTGATTATATACACCTACAATAGATAAACCATCTAATAGGAATATTTGTGGCAGTAATTTTGTTAGTTAGTGTGGCCCGTAACCACAGCTGGTTTAAACTGCATTACATTTACATGGAACTACACCAGTGCTCCACAATGGACCACAAAAACAGCTGATATTTGTAGACTCAACATTTAACATTGGATGGGAAATCTATATGTGTATAAAATCAATGCTAGTATGCATCTATGTGCTAGCTAGGGAATTTTTCAGCAATGTGGGATATTTAAGGGTCCCTTGTGGGAATACATTTATACTCAATAGAGTTGGCACTGGCAGTCGTTGGAAATATAACAAACAATAATAATAACAGTGATTGAGTGCTATACTTTTGAGTTTTGCCATACCATTAATGGCAAACACTAACATTTCATTAGTGACATTTATTATTGCTAATATGAGCTATATTAAATAGTAATGCTAAATTGCACAAGCTCAACTAGCTGCTATATCACAGTATAGGTGATTTATATTTATACTGTTGCTAGACTGTATACTTTTTTGAAGTAATTGTCATTTGTCAGTTACCTTGTTATTGTGTTTTATAAATCTAAGTTGTCAATAAATAATTTGGTGGCATTGAGTATTTATATATATTTTAAAAAACCAGTGAATCGTGACGTTAATTTATATAATTTTTTCTTGACTAAAAAAAACTTAGTTGAAGTAGTAATAGTTAAGTTCATTTGGTGTGATGTAAAACTAACCTACTATCATTTTTAACATTGCTTTGTAATCTCAGTAATTGTGTTCTCAGTTATTTGATTCAGTCATGGTATGATCAACTGATTATAACAATCATGAATAATGAACAGGGAAATGGTTCAACAGATTCCAGTGAAAAAGTGACACCAGGCCCCTCTTCAACAAGTCGAGTAAGTAGCTATACACAAGTAGAACCTGAGTATATTGATTCTGATATAAGAAGTATCGTAGGACAAGAAGACATACCTCAACAAAACTTTTCTTCAACCTCACAAGAGTTAAGTTTCAAAAAACAAAACAAAGGTGTGAGACCACCACTAGTTGGTCAAGCATCCTCATCATCAAATGACAGTGTATCACTTGAAGAAAGATCCAACGATATGGAGAATTATGAAAGAAATGTATCATCTCTTGAAGTAGGGTTAGTTGAAACAGTTGATCATACAGGGATTAATTTTACCAGAGGATGTTACGTTTCAGCACCTTTTTTACTCAATCGTGAAGAATATATCAATCAACGCCCACCAGAAGGATCTTCAGATCAAGTTATCAGTAATATTCAGTCCCATGATGGTATTCAAGATTGCCCTCGCATTTGTTCACCCTCCTCAGCTTCTAGTGTAACATCTACCAAACCTCTTGAATGGGATAGTGGAGCTGATGTTGGGTATAATCAAATTTATTCTATTCATACTCAACAAGTGGACCATAATATGAGTCCCATAGAGCTAATGGCTTTGGCTTGTGGTACAAATCTTTTAACAAGATCTGATCCAGAAGGTACTTCAGGCCAAAATAGAAAAACACCGATATTTAAGAACTCAGGCCAAGTTAATCAGAATTATAAATATAGATTAGGATTTCCTAATGCGGAATCAACTCCTTTGGCCACAGGAATTGTAAATAAGAGTTCTCCAGAAGTATTGAGTGAAGGTGTTATATCTCCTATTAACTGCGAGAATACTGATGGCATCCATAGTTCATCCAGTTCGGATATCAATGAACAAATGCAATCTGGAACTGCAAATAAAATAAAAAATAAAAATTGCCCATTAACTTTGAAACCTGAAGAAGTTAAAATTCCTTTGTTTCCAGAGCTATTAATTTCATCATCAAACCCTTCAAATAATGAGACCATTAAAGTAGATGGTAGGACTAAATGTACATCGGACAATGAATATTCTGAGTTTCAAGTGAAAGAAAATAAGCATAATGAGAATAGTAAAAGTAGTAATACAATACATGATGAACAGCCTGATTTGTGTAACAGAAATGGAACTTTAGGTTTTAATACAGATCTGGAAAATAAACTTTTGTCACTTTCTTTAGAACATGATTCAAATAATACTAGTAAAAAATTCAGTTCATCTCTTGAAAATGTTTCAATAACTGATAACGAACCATTGGATACTAAATGTAATTCAAATACTATACCAAGAAGCCAAAGCCAAACTAATTTACATATCAATGATCCGCCTGCACTCAATAGTAAAGACAGAAAAAATCAACAAAAATACAATATGGCATTTCACAGCTTAGTTCAGTACAATAAATCAGCATCGTCTTCGTCAGTTGCCACAGTTGTACAAAAGAAGGGTGATTCTCCCAAACACATGTTTGTTCAATCGTCATTACTCAAGAAAGAACCAAGTGGTGTTCAAGTATGTGAAGGAAAAGATTTTTATATTAAAAAAAGTGAGGTGTGTTTTAGTAATCGGTTTACTGAAACACAAAATTTGCCAATATCAGGTAATTTACAAAACTATTCCAAAACGAGTAATTATTTTAATTTTGATACGTCAAAAGAAAACCATCATCAAGAAAATAATATTCACCCACAGGACAACATTTTAGAGGAATATAGCAATAAAACAAATGATAATGTAAGTCATTCCACAAATAGTATCCCATGCTATGGTGCCCATAAAAGATTACCCCAAACTGAAAAGAATTGTAAAATACTGTTAGAAAATTACAAACAAAAGAAGTCAAGCATAGATGTCAATGACAATACCAGAACAAATTTTATTTCAACTCTTAATGGAATGGTCACTAAAACAGATGAAGTTTACAATACTAACAAGTCATTTTCTGCTGTTGGAACTGTAGAAAGTGTAGAAAGTAGTGCTAAAAGTGGTGGCTGTTGGACTGACAAACTCTACTTCGTAACGGTTGAGGATAGAGCAAACAGTTTTGAATATCTTCCTGGTCATGTATATGAAAATACTGAAAGGCATGTGCCTCTTGATTCACACGAAACTTCCTCAATATCAATCCACAACCAGATTTCAAATAATGAAACTCCTGATGAACAAACTAAATCATGGGATAGCACTGCTACAACATCAAGCAACTTAGAAAAAGATGTTCAGAAAGGTGTGGATATTATTTCAGAATTTTTGAGGGGTTCTTGTGCCCAAGACTCTGAACTGAAGAAAAAGTTAATTAGGAGAGTTGTAGATAAATTAGTTACAAAAAATTATAATGATGATAAAACTGAACATATTGATTTGAAAAGTAATGTTCCCTGGGTTCCTTCACAACCTCCAAATATGGCAGAGAGAAATGGAAGAGAAACTAGAAGATCCACAGTAAGGTCAAAGGTGCCTTGTGAATTTTCCTCACGTTCTGAAAAAAGTGGAAGTACTAATGCATCATCTGACTGTTTCATCCCAAAACCATCAGCCAATAGTACATTTCTGCCATCTGGTCCCAAAGACAGTACATGTGCTGGCTTACCAGGTTAGTTTGTTATTTGTTTTACAAGTTAATTATTACTTAAGATCTTTTAGAAACATTCTTATTTATTCACTTTCAAGACACTTCTTAAATCTTAACATTTGCATCACCGGTGGGCAGGCCTAAATCAGGTCCATATTTTCTGTTCACACAGTTTTTACTCTGCAGAAAACTTATTTTGTACTAAGAAATTGAAAAACCTACTTTTATTCACAAATCACTTTTGTTAATATTAGTAGCGGAAACTATATCAGTCAAAAACACCAGGTTGTTTTTGGCCATTTTGGAGACGTTTAGGCTACTATGAAATTCATAAAAAGTAATAAACCAAGTTATGCAATATATCCCTGCATTCACAACAAACCAAATAATCATATAAGCCCAAAACTTGTGAATACATCTAGGGCCTAATGTATGTGTTCTGTTACTTCTGAAATTTATAAAAGGGCGGGGGTATGCCTGGAAAAGAATGTAATGTTTATAAATTCTAAGATAGCCAACGTATAGCAAATTTGATCAAGTTGTAGGAAATACCAAATATATGTATATAAATAAACAAGTTTTTTTTTCATAATCCATGTGTACTATAAACTACAAAATATGTTAACATGGAAACTATTATATAAAAAAATTAAATTTTTAGTTATAATAGACTTCATATAAAAATATGTAAAATAAAACTATAAATATTTATAACATTAATAAAAACACTATCAAATTAATAATTATAAAGGTACCTTACATATTTATAACTACACCTCATAATGTAGTTATTTATTTGTATCACTAATTGCATAGGGACAGTTTGTTTTTCACTATACCCATTTAAACACTACAATACACTATACAAAAACACTAATAATCTTCAAAACACATAATAAATATGCAAGAAAGACCAATAAATCATAAGTATACAAAGAAATATTACATTTACAAACAAACAAGTGGTTGGGCTTTGTTTGCTCTTCACTTCCTAGGTTCATTTGTCTTCTTCTTGACAACACATCATAGCAACAATAAAAATTTACCGCAGAATTGGGTGTCTTTCTGCAATGGCGAATTAAATCATATTAATAATGTCAATGTGTGTATAATAATAAATAATTATATTGTGCGCGGCGTAACTGACGCAAATAAGCAGGTTGCTGCGTAGCGCATAGTCTTAACTGACACGAATACACAAGCCACTATAAGAATGGTTAAACATGGTTTTTCTGACATGTTTCTTGGTTTGGCAGATTTATTTTATGCTGAACACAAATTTAAAAACTGTTTTGGTCTATGACAAACATTTCTTTAAATATTATGGAGAAGCTTTGTGTGGAGCATCATGTACGAATAGAACATATGAACGACGATATCAAAGCAACAAATAAAAAAATTTGCATAAGTTACATATTCGCTGGAGGGATGACCTCAAGGGAATAAAGTTTTGGAGTTTTTGCTCAATATTTTATGGCAAATCAAGGTTTTGGTTATATAGGAGAGGATAGGTTAGTTAAGTAACCCTGTACTTAACCAATAATACATTTTATTGCAAAACCAATGTTATATAGTGTTCAGAAAAAAAGAAAAAAACATTAGTTTAACACATTTTTTTTAACCGTTAGTTTTTGTTTTTATATTATTTCTATCCATAACAATCAGATTTAAACCTAGTTGAGGTGTCAAAACATTTGCCTTTGTTCGTAGTTGTGCAATAAGGTCTTAATTCTTTAATATTTTTATCCTGAAGGGTATAGGAAGCCCTCTATGTTTTTTGGCCATAAGAATAACATTGAATCGAAAAGTAACAACTGTTCAAAAGTAAATAATGTTTACCAAAAAGTGTTAAACAGCTGTTGGAATGTAAACAACAATGTTTGTTATATTGAGGAGATTAGATATTTTATAATGTTAAATCACAGTATAATATAATACTGTGGTTAAACCAGGGAAGGTTGTAAGCATGGTTTTATTCACATTTGATTGTTGTAGGGATCCAGTCTACTGGATGAAGGTTTCAACGGTAATCTAATGCAGTTATTTTATTTATGTAATTAATCTTCTGCTATTAAACATAAACAAATTAAATGAACATGCTTGAAATAGGATAAGTAATATAATTTTTTCTTATACTAATAAATAGGTAGCAATAAGACTGTAAATAAAATTAATATTGTGATTTTACGTTATACAGTTAACCTACTATTAATTGTAGTCACAAGGCCGAGGTGTAACGAGCGCAGCGAGTAAGATGTCCCTTAGTATGTTTTAATGCTGTAAGTTATTTCATTAAATTACTTAGCATCAGCCAAGGTCATAATAATTAAAAGATGTCAAAGACAATTAATTAAAATTAATCCAACTCCTTTAACCATCTGTTAATCCTTAAAATGAATAAAAGGCTTTCTTCATTAGAAAGTTCAGAATTTTAGTTTTTAAAACTTCACAGTTAAGGCCTTTTATTTCTGGTAACTTATTCAAAAACTTCCTGCCTAAAATTAGAAGATTTATATCACTTTTGTATAGTCTATTAAAGGGAAGATTTACATAATTAAAAAATCAGGTGTTATGAGAGTAGACAATACTCCTCAACAGATTTTTGTCCTGATTTCACTGAATTTACATTAAGCAATGTAAAATATTCAGGAAGAGAGTAAGGAATTTTAATTCGACAAAGATAGATTAACGGTGTTCTCTCTTCCAAGCACCAGTCATAGCTGCTAGAGCTTTCTTTTGAATGAGGGAACTGTCTAGCTTGAGGAGTACTGCCCCATACAATCATTGCATAGGAGTAATGAGCCTGGAAAAGACCAAAGTAGGCGTGACGGATATTGGTCGTATCAAGAAAGGCACTCTTGCTCAAGGTTATTTTAATGCCAATCACACTTGGTAGCCTATTTAATTATGGGTCCAGAGTCATTCCCAGAAATTGGGATATTCAGAAGACATCTTAGGCCTAACCAAATTTTTAGGCTCAGACAGACAGTACTGTATTCGTTTTTTCTTCGTTTAACATCAGTCTTTTAGTAGTCAAACAGTTTTGAGTTATTTTTTGCTAAGTCGAGAGCATAACTGCTTATTGAGTACTTTGTGTTGATTGTGGTATCATCAGTTTAAAGGATAACATTAGCTGGTCATTCATTAATCATGATCAGGAATTAATCAGAGGCCCAGTGACAGAGCTCTGCTGTGAACAGGTAGATAGGTGAACTTTACATCACCCCAAGATACAAACTGCTTTATTTCATCAAGTAGAACTGGATTAAGCTTAGGGCTGCACCACTCGCACGATAGTACTTAAGTTTTTCAATGATGATTTGATGAGATACTAAATCAAAGGTTTTGCTGAGGTTGTAGAAAGTGACTGCAGAAAAATCCTTTTTTCAAAGGATTGAGAATTTAAAGCTTAAGTGTAGTATAGAGTGTCTTGCGGAAACCATTTTGTTGCCTACATACTGTAATAAAAAAATAACATTTTACTGTCATTAATCTTTACAGCAATAGGCAATGTCAGGTTTATGATATTTAAATATACAATAGTTAAACAAATAACAGATAAACTGTTAAATAGAAAACATACAAGCTAAAATGTGTGTGTAATTCCTACCAGGGCCGCCAATTTGGATTAGGAATCCTCTTTGGGGGCCCCAATCTTAAAATATTGTAATTCACCTAAAATTTAAATAATTTAAAAAAAGGCTGTTTGGTCATAATTTTATAAGTTTACATTAATTAATATTATTTATATAGAAATACATGTTTCTTTTTATTATTAAATAAGTAAAAAAAATAAAATTATTTTCCACTTCCATTTTTAAATCTTGTAATTTTTCAAATCCTTAATTTAAACCTTGTAAATTATATGTATGGTTTGCTTCTTATATTACTACTTTTCTTGCCTTCTTTCTGCCAAAGTCATCTATCATGTCAAAAAAAAAAAAAAAAAAACGAAGACCTTTCTATGTTTGCCCATAATCTCAGTAAATGTTTCAACCAATCTTTACTTATCATGGATCTCATTTTGTTTTTTATTAAAGTCATTTTACTATAAAAAGCTCACCCTCCTGATGTCAATGAAAGAGTATATCGAAGAGTCTTAGAAAAACAAATCTGTGTGATTATGTTTTCAGTCCCTTTTTTGAAATATCCTTAAGCATAGTGATAGCAGAATTGATTCCTCTCTCTTTTTCAAACACATCATGTACTCAAAAAATATTAAAGAAATGAGCTGTACATGGCCTAGGGGTTTTCTTTAAGAATTCAACATTTTCAAGTTTTAAGTCTCCCAGACATATTAGATGCATTGATAGCCTCTGTATAGAAAATCTAACATGCAGTTTCTTATTATAGTTGTAATTTGTTCTGCAATCGCCTCGCCTGTCTCTGTCAAAATCACAGAGTTTAGGGGACCTTTCAAACATCTCAGATTTCTTAGTCTGATGATCTCGAACTCAGTATTGAGTTCATTAGACTAAGATAGTTGGTTTCATTATAATTTCTGCAGAGCATTGTAGGCACCCCTCTTACACGTGCTGTCTGTTATCAGTTACTAAATGAAGATGTAACTCTCTCCTGATAGAACATAATGCAATAAAAGATAAATCATTTCATTTGTTTTTTTATAAACTTAATTTTTGATAAAAACAATTATTTTCTTAGATCATAAGATTTTCGAGTTATTCATTTTCTTTTTTTTACTCGCAATTTTTATTCACTAATAACGAAAAAACTATTGGGACTTTAAACAAAATTTATAAGACATTTTTTGCTTAAAATTAGTAAATCTACCGATTCCAGATGTTATTTGGAATTTTTAATTTACCACCCCCGAGAGGGGGAGAGATTTACCACCAGAGGAGGGAATTGCATATTGGAACTATTTAACTTTTGTTGTCAGGGTTGCATATAACAACTTATTTTCAAATTTTTAGAAAAACTGATGCATCTTGAAAACTTTCGGAATGAAACCCTTCGGTGACTGGACTATAATAAATAATTGTCTTCCATTTAACTGCTTTTGATCAATAGATTGATGTAATGCTTCATCAATAGTATTATCCTGACCTTTCAAGTATTTAGGAGATCTTTCCTTTTATGTAATATCCAATGTGGTTTGATTTTTACTTTATCATAGATCTTTTTCCAATTGTTTTTTTACTTACATGTCCGTTAACAAATTTTGGGTAGCCTAGTGGAACTCAATAAGACAACATGAAAAGCAAAAGAGGCTTGTAGTTTCCCTACTACCATTTAGTCTATCAGTGATTTCTCTATTGGCCAGTTTTTAGAAAATATTGACACTTGGTCTGCAAGGAGGTCCTTTTAACACTGAAAGATCTATAGACTCAATACGGTAAGTCTAAATGTTCTTAAAACTGTTTGGTCAAAACATTTTTTTAATTTTTCTATTGCAATGTCTTTATATCAGCTTGTAAACACCTCCCAAGTAATTCTTTCATTAAAATTATGTTTATGGTTATAAATCCATCACCTCAAAGATGCAAATTTGGGCTTTCTTGGTACATACAAAATTAAGAAACTATTTTCCCTATTATTCCCAAATTTTAAAATCAGACCCTCACAGGATTGACCTTGCTCATCAGTTATTTTAAATTACGTAATTTGACTGCAAATTAGCAAATTTAATTTTAAATAATTAATGTTATATGTTTGTTTTTATTTTATAATGATGAGAAATATAGTGTCGTGTTTGGCATTTTATGCTTTTTAATATCACACAATTTATAAAATCGATAAACTTTATATACTCAACTGAGATATGTACTTTTACCCGCATGTTATATTACAATACAATTGCTACACACACTTATAGAGCGACACAGCACCCGCATCCGCAGGAAAACGCTTCAATGACTTCCTGCAATTATACCCCATCCATCCAAGGGGAGAGTGAGGGGTCGGTGTTTGTGTATGAATACTTCGTGGTCAGACGTTCAGCTAGCAAGCGTAGCGGATTTAATTTGTCTCTAATACCGGCCGAACTGCCTTAAAGAGCAGGATCATTATTCACAATAATGGTAACAGCAGAGCTTTCTTTAGAAGACCAGGAAAGGGGCGTAAAAATAACAACAGCATCAAAAGAGATGTCATCAGTTTATGTTGCACTATTTGTCAGCAAAATATTCAGTCCTAGTTTTTGGTAAGATAACTATTTATTAACAATAATCTTATTAAAAACTATGTCATTAGGCCTACTTATAAACAATCCTCAACTAAACCATTTCAGAAAAGTAAAGACCCATTTTTCAATTGTGGCATTGTAACAACAAATAAATAGTATGCTTAAAAAACTGTACATTTTATTGAAAACTTGATGACAGTTTAAAGCAATATAAACGCTATAAAACAAGCAACATAGTGGATACTTTAGAATACTAGAGAATTTTTATAGGATAGTATAGAAATTGCCAGCGTGGTGGCTCAGTGGCTAAGGCTTCTGACTGCGCAGGGCGGGTCCATGGTTAGAATCCCAGCTGAGTTAACAGTCGGTCCTTCACTAGTTGAATAAAGTTCATGCACGCACAGGCCGATGTGAACTGGTGAGTAAAATATTTTGGAAAAAAGATTATATGCAACCAAACCTAACCTCCCACCGCACAGAATAACTAACAGATAATCAAAGAGCTGTGAAATCGTATCTGGGAACATTGGGTTTGTCACTGTCTTGCAGGCGCAGTGGTTTGGTGTGGACGCAATGGTAAAATATATCTGTGTATGACAGAATCATTGGCCTGTAGTGAGCCACAGTGGTGTCTACTGTTAAAAAGAATGTTACAAGATTTTGATATTTTTATTTAAATCGACTTTCCTAGTGTATCTCAAAACAGCTGCTAAAGCATCGCAGCTATATTTAGTCAGTTAAATATAAGTTCTCCCACTTACAGAAGGTTACCACGTCCTTTATAAATATTAAAAAATTTAAATTAAAAATATTACTGAAAGACTATATTACCATACAGTCTATTAGTAATATTGTTATGTTGGGAAAATTAATGAGGCCTGAAATATTTTCTAAGGTATTTGCCTTCTAATATTATGTCCCAGTTGCCCCTCCCCCTCATCGGCCTTGATTCCTACATTGAGCAATCATCTTATTGTAGATCTTCCTACACATGATGTTATGGCTATAAAAGTAATTAAAAATTTGCTTACAAATAAGTTCTTCTATGTCCTTTGATAATACTGGAACAATGGCTATAGGCCTAAAATTACAGAAGAGATCACCCTTCTCATAAACTGGAAACATTTTTGTCTTCTTTAATTCATAAGGAAATACACCCTGAATCAGTAACATGTTTTGAAAGTGTATAACTACCAGAACATTAATAAACATAATCACATCTTAAATATTGACTATAAATGTAGATATCTATGCTCATATTAGTATGAAGTTAAAGGTTTTGATACTACGCTGTGAATAGAATCTTAAACATATTTAGCTTTTTAAAAATGTTCTTATCTGGACAAGATAGGCTTAAATCAATGTTTAAATTGCAGAAAATCTAGATTAATCGGAAAAAGCTTCAACATTGACTGCGCGGTGGCTCAGTGGCTAAGGCTTCGGACTGCGGAGGAAAAAGTCCACGGTTCAAATCCCCACTGAGCCAACACTCGGTACTTCACTTGTTGAATAACGTTGACGCACAGGCCTGAACTGTCAACTTGCGATTGAAGTTAAACAAATTTGATTTTTATGGTTGAAAAAATGATTTTGAAATAGCTGAAAAGTGGTCTGGACAGGCATTAATTTTTGTGTCATTTAATTTGGCACACAGTAACTGGCGCTGCTTATTTAACAGTTGATAACTGAATGTCATAAAACAAGGTAATTACCTACTATATTTTATACATTTATGCGCCATACAGTTTTTCTAAAAAGTACAAAATATGAAATCACAAACATTTTAAAGGTTTATATAATATATATATATCCCCTTCCACTGCCAATATTCAGTTTGTTGGAAATTACAGGCTCATTTTACATAACATAGTTTTTGGATCTTTTCTATTTAATTCACTTCACATCTTTTACTAAAAGATGTTTTAATACACAATATGTTACTAAAATTTGCAAAGATTGTTTCGATTAGTAATGGTTTCAGTGAACAAATTTAACAGTTATAAATATGGAAAACATGTTCATTCCCTGCCATCAATTGAAGAAGGTTTTTCACTTTTTATTTTTAAAAATATGTATATTTATTTATTTAATAGGCAGTAAACTATTATTGAATAAAAATACATTTTAATTCATACATATGCTAAAAGACATTTTTAGAACCATGCCTGTTGATATACTATAGTTGTTTAAATGAATAAAGGCATAGTTGATGTTTTATCGTTCACTTTTTTTACCTTTTACACAACTTGTATTCCACATAAAATCTCTGCCACTTGAAGAGTATTACTTAACTAGCATATTAACTACTTAATTAATACTAATAATGAAATACATTAAAAAATTTAGTTAAAACTGAACACCAGATTATTGGTATGACTAAAAAAATTGAATTTAATATAAATAGGCCTAGAACTAGTTTTTTTATATTATGTATTGAAACAAAAGTATTTACACATAATAACAGACTATCGCTTCTTAATAAATACCACTGCTATGCACTGCAATTTTTATATCTAATTCATTTAGATCAAGGTAGTTGTGAGCCTTGTTGATAAAATTGTCAGGGGCCTTGAAGGTCGCAAGCACACCCTAGGTGTATTCTTAGACCTTTCCAAGGCTCTCAACTGCTTTGACCACACAGTATACTACTACAAAAACTTGAGATCTATGGTATCAGAGGTGTTTCACACCTTCGGTTAAAAATATTCTTTAACCATCAATTTCATTGTCCAAATTTCAAACAAACTTTCAAAATCCAAACAGCTGAGTTATGGCGTCCCCCAGGGATCAATACTCGGCCCACTTTTATTCTTGATTTATGTCAATGATATTGGTTCATCGCTTCAGCATGGTCAACTCTTCCAATATGCCGATGACACAACTATTTGCTTTAGTGAAAACTGTAAAGAAAATCTACAATTAAACGTTTACGTTGATGCTAGATTTTTACATGCTGTACCTTAAAACAAATTCAACAAAATCACAGGTCATCAACTTTTGTTTGAGGAACATTGATTTCGGAAGTAGCCCCTCAGTGTTACTGGCGGACTCTGTGCTAGAAGAAGTGCAGTCCACTAAATTCCTTGGAATATACCTCGACAGAGGTTTGACATGGAATAACCATATTAATAGTGTATGCTCTAAGTTATCCTCAGGCATTTATGTACTGAGAATTCTCTGTAAATACTGCCCTATTCAGATACTGATGACGCCATATTATGGTCTCATTTACCCTCACCTTTCCTATATGAAATTGAACCACGCAATCACGCAAGTCTTTATTTCAACGGTCAACAAATCAATTGTTTGATAATGTAACTATAATGTGTTGTATCATTATAAGAATTGATGTTATTAAGCAACGAAAATAAATACGTGTTGAGGAATTTGTTTGTGATACCAATAGTTGGCAAATATCGGATAAAGTAGAGGTGACACACTCAATCACCCATACACTTACAGTGGTAGTGACCCGCCCATACACTTAGAGTGATAGTGACCCACCCATACATGTACAGTTTTAGTGACCCACCCACCCACCGAAACACGTACAGTGGTAGTGACCCACCCACCCACCCACCCATACAGGTACAGTGGAAGTGTACCTGTATGGGTACATCGTAGAGATATGAGCAAATATGAGGGCTGTGATGAGTGTAGTCATTGTTACTAACTGAGATCACCTAGCCCAAAAAGGACCATTTATTAATTCTCAATAGTCAGGATAACTAAGGAACCTAGATCTTTACGTGGGCTTCGAATCACGTAGTATTTGTCTGATTTTCAGCTATTCGACAAGCTTTATTCTCACATCTCCTCCCTACAAAACATCTGAACCCTAACCCCCACCCATTCACATCCAGTTGTATTGACCCACCCATACACGTACAGTGGTATTGATCCATCCGCCCACGATACACGTACAGTGGTATTGACTAGGGATGGGAAATGTAGTTCATCAGACGGAGTTAGTTCACTCCGGAGTTATAATGACTCGGAACTAGTTCCGCGGAGTCGTTCCAACTCCGAACGTCGTTCCAGTTCAACGTGGAGCGAAGCTCAAGTGAGCCGCTCCGAGTGGATGTGCGTGCATCACGTACTTCACTCCTTTGTTTTGATCGTTCCAACAACTCCGGAACTATGTTAGTTCCATGGAATGGGGAGAGATACGTCGACACTGCAGCCGCTGACAGTGGTTGCGCGCGCATCTCGTTCTCACTCCTTTCTGTTGGTAGTTCCAAAAAGATAGAAATCCAGTCTATTATTGCATTGTTTTAGGTTATATCCAGCTAACAATTTGAATTGTGTATTTTATTTAATTATTTTACAAAGAAAAAGTATGGATGTCTTAGGAATTTTCCAGCAGAAAGTAAAGTATTGTATATTTTATATGCGTATATTTATGACATATAATACTCATCTATTCTAACTCCGAAATGAACTAGTTCCGCACTAGCACTCGGAGTTGGAGTTGTAACTCCTTAACCGGAGTAGTTCCTTTGTTGTCATTCACTCCGGAGTTACCCATCTCTAGTATTGACCCACCCGCCCACCCATACACATACAGTGGTATTACTGTATGTGTATGGGTACGTTAAAAGCTGTAGATATGTACAATCATAGTGTGGTTAGGATAGGTTAGGTGATTTGGGAAAGTGGTTTAAATAGTGAATTCTTGAGGGTGTTCAGACTCCAAAAAAAGGCAGTCTGAATATTGCAAATTTAATGAGCAGAGAGTCATGCAAACCAATGTTCAAACAATTCAAGCTGTTGACTCTGTCTTGCTTATATATTCTAGAAACAATTTTATATGGTATGTCCAAATGCAACCTGATAAGGGGCAGTGACTTACATAATTATAATACTAGAGGCAGAGATGACTAACATACTGGGCAACACAGAACGGTAGTCTATCAACACCTGCCCTCGCTGGTGGGTGGCAAATTAATTAACAGCTTACATAAAGAAATGAAAATTGCTCTAGGTTCAAAAATATTTAAGACTCGCTTGATACTGTTGTCCCAGGCTTTTTACAGCATCAGAGTGTTCCTAGCACATGACTGGGAGACCAACTAATTGGCTAGACTCATACCGTTGACTATTGTGGGAGTTTTAAACACTAGGTAGTTTTGTGTGAATGCTCTCCTTGTATGTATGTTTGTGTGTATTTATTGTTATGATTGATTGGTTAAATTAGGGCCTTAGGTTAATTTATTTTAATACTAACGTTTGCGAAACAATGTTTTTTTATATGGTTTATGCAATAAAGTATTTATTATTATTTCAACCATCTAACCTCTAAAATGGTCAACTCTCTCAATCTGTAAGCTGTTCTCTTTAATTGTATTAATAGAATAAGTTTGCTTCACTCTTTTGTCAGCTAAGTCTTCTGGCTCTCTTTTGACATAATTTTCTATTTAGGTGAAGAAAATAAATTACATCCAAATTACGCAAACAGCCGATTCTCCGGTGAATCTGTTCAATTACTTATTAAACTGGTCATCAGGAAATTGATACTATTGACTCATAAAAGTCTTAGGTTTTTGTATTGCCACTGACTGCTTAAACCTTTAAGGAGCACCATTATTCCATAGCTTCTCTGTTCACTATCTAATTGTGCTGAACAAAAAATATTCAATAAGGAAAAAAATTGATAAAAATGTTATTCAATAATTTAAAGTACTCAACACATCGTTGATGAGTAGTTCACGAGTAATAACAAACGGCTGAAAGAACAAAGATGACAGGTTGGTTGATATTAGGCAGGAAGGGAAAGCAATGGGAAGCGCAACTGATGACTTTGGTGGTGTTTGCAGACATCTAATCTCTGATGACAAACTGTTAACTATAAATTGTCATTACTGTTTATTTAAATATGGTCTTTATCGCAAAATGCCTTTCTTCAAGTGCTTATATTATTGAGTACAAAGGTATTTTGTACTCAATAATTTTTGTCCAGTTTACGTTATAACTTTTCTCAATAGTGAATAATAATGGTGAACTCACTCCTTTCATGATAAATTATGTTTGTTCTTAAAGGAGTAAGCTTACACTCTAAGATTAATACAAGTAACTATTCAATTAAAAACATTTGAAAACAAATTTATTTACGTTATAAATGCAAAATGAACAAATATTTTTGAAATCACTTTCAGTAAACAGTGTTTATCATCCACATCAGAATATCCACAAACAGGTAATATTCTGATTGAGAGACTATTTAAAAATTCAATAAATAAATGATTCTATGAACTAAATATTTACCATTAAATGTTTGACTAACTTCTCTTTAAATTTCAGGACAAATCAGCAATTCCTCTACATCAGAAATCAGTGCTGAGAAAAAAAATCATAGGAAACCTCCTCCACCATTTGATGTTAAAGCTCACGTAGCTAATTATGGCTCCATTTCAAAAAATCTCACAGATTCTTCCAACAAACCATCTCGTAATAGCAACTGGAGGGAACCAGCAACAAAAATGGAAAAACTCTTAGAGGAAAGGAGGAAAAATTATCATAGTATGTGTTTTTAATCTATTTAAAATTTGATGTTTTGAATAGTAATTTTATTGAACAGTTTGATCAAAAGTCTCAGTTTCAGGAATATATAAACTAAATTGAACTACATAAATTGTAGATAATTTTAGTTAAGAAAATCAAAATTTAGTTCATTATGGTGATTTTAGATTTCTTATGGCTATCTACAGTATAACTTAAAATTTGGAATCTTAATATTTGTTATGTCTTGTTACATTTAATTTTATATTATTTACTAGGGATAACCCCTGCACGCTTCGCATGCCAACCCCGTCACTCACTACTCTTGTGAAGGAAACTCAGTGCCTGGAGACTTTGCCTTCTACCCCTTTGTAGAACTTGACCTATGGCCTCGCCAGGGTGCTCTGTTAAAGGCTCCTTTTTGAAACTATGCCTACAGCTTTGTGGTAGAAAGTTTGGCCTGCGGCCTCACCAATGGTCTCGGCACAGTCCCATTTTGGGTCTTGGCAGGTTGCCTCGTGAGGGAGATCGGCCTACGGATTCTTAACCAGTTTGACCATGAATTTTGGTTTTAGGGGCAATATAGCCCATAAACATAGTCTTTTCTAAAATCTGATGGTATATTAGTAATCAAATGAAGAATACATTTAATTTGATACTCCACTTGGGTATATTAGTTTAACATTATCCAATTTTGGGTTTTGTAGCCTTTTTTTTATTTGGTGGCAGAGCCCTTAAACGTTGTCGCTTCCAAAATACAATGATAAAATGTGATTTGAGAGATACCTATAGTTTGATACCCCATTGAAGCAGTTTATATTATTACCAATTTTTTGTTTTCAGATTTTTCTTTTTTGTTTTGGGGGCATATGCCCCTTATTAATTGCACTTTTTTTAAAAATATGATGGTATATTTGTATTCAAGAGAAAAAAAGCTTAAATTTGATACCCCACTTGATAACATCAGTATTAGAAAATTTTACATTTTTAAACATTTCAGTTTTTGGGCCCCCAATACCCCAAATTTTTAAGTTTTTAGGCTGAAATTCATATATACGATGCACATTTGTTACACATGTAGAACTGTGAAGGTTTTAAACTGTTCCTCTAGATTCTAGATTTTCCTCAAGTTAGGTTAGAAATACTATTTTTTGTGATTTTGCCATAAGAAAAACATTGGATCAGTTTTGGGAGTAAAAAAAGGCTGCCATTTCGGAACTATAAGGAATTTTTCAAAATCCCTTCTTATTGCACACCTAGAATATATATAACCAATCATCCTACAAAATTTCAGCCTTGGAGGTTTAGTGGTTTTTGAGAAACAGTGATCAGTGAGTCAGTGGTATTTGGTTTTTATTTATATAGATATGTACAAGGTTAGTGATTTCCATTATTTTTATGTCCTATTAATTCCCTATAAAACAACAAATATTATCCAGTTCAAAAAATAAAAAAAGTGTGTCCTGCTCCTCTACTACAGTAAAAACTTGCAAAACCGTTTGTGTCCTGTATTACCATAATATAAACACTTATCCTATCTATTTCGACCCCCCCCCCCTAATTTTACAGGATTCTAATTTACGATTTTTTACCCTGGCACAGTATAAAATCTTAAAGCTCTCTTCCGTTTCAACACCTACTGTACGGTGCATTTCTTCACTATTAATTAATGGTCGGTAGCGTAGTTGGTTCAATCCCAGCTTCATGTGCTAAAGGTTCTCAGTTCGATCCCAATCAGAGTCAATACATTTTGAAAAGGATCAGCTGATAACCACCGGCTGTTCATTTGTCATTGGGCTATTACTTAATGACACTTTCTAAGGAATAGTCGGCCTTAGTTTGTAACAATGACTACATTCGCTCATCTACACTCATCACACTCATTCGAAATCCATATTCGCCCATATCTTGACGATCAACGTTTTATGAATAAAATAAAAAAATAAAAAAAAAAAAAAATAATACAGAACATGCACTCTGTGTGCTATAATCGGGCTTAGACACATTCATTATGCTAATAAGCTGTTAGGCAAAATGGAATGATTATTATGATTTGTTTTCATTGATTAATTAATATTTAGAGAACTAAAAGTAATATAGTATCACAGCTGTTGACAAAAACCATTGCATATCTGATTTATGACTGTATTCAACCCCAAATAGAATGTGATTTATGGTTCCTCTATTCAGCACCGTTAAGTGTATCATATATATCAACCTACTCAGCGAATATATTGACGGGCCTAATCATTTACCCAACACACATCTGACTGTGCTTTCTGACCCTCCCAACACACGTCTGGCTGGGCTCACTGACCTATCCAACACACGTCTTTCAGGACTCACTGGTCTACCCAACCTACGTCTGGCTGGGCTCACTGACCCACCCAACACACGTCTTGCAGGACTCACTGGTCTACCCAACCTACGTCTGGCTGGGCTCACTATTCCACCTAACTCTTGTCTTGTAGGGCTCACTGGTCCACACAACACACGTCTGGCTGGACTCACTGACCCACCCAATATACGTTTTACCTAGATCTGTGTACTGATAAGTTCCCAATATACAAGTCCATTTTTTTTTTAGTATAATAGTTTGAATTTTAGTACTATGCTGAACATCTATAATTTTTTATTATATCTTATAAATATACTTTTTCTCCATGAAAATATAAAATACTGTATAAATATAAAATAACTCAATATTTATACTATCAAATTTAAAATAAACTCCATACAGAAAAAAAGAGTATTACAGATAGGCTGCTTGGATCACGACCTACTGAATGTACAAGTGTGAGAAAGAATTTTTGAATGGCTGAAGAATTCTGGAGATAGAGAACTACTCTTTCTCCATCGTGTCATTCTGTAAAAATTGTCATAGAAAGTAGGTAGACGGTATGCCGTGCACTGGCAGTATAGTAGCAAGCCCCACACATTACGGCATCAGTAGCAGTGAACATTAGTTGGTTTGATCAAAAATAACAAATCAAGCTTAGAACAATCAAATTAATTCATTATATAGTATTTGATTAACAATAACCCAATAACTAATAATGTAAATAATAAATAACAATAAAACAATCTTGTACAGTTCATCACAGTTATTTTTTACAAGTAAACATTGTTGAAAAAGTTGAACAAAAACCTTTAGTTATGGCTGTTATGCAAAACGGTAGAACGACAGAATTTCCCCTCCACTACTGAAAATCATAAATGCTCTAAATATATGATTTTCCTTAGAAAGTTTTTGTATTTGAACATTTATGTCATGGCAAGTCCCACTATATATTAATACAAGTTTATGTCTTTAACTGATTTAATGTAATTGGGTTTTAACCTGTATTAAAAAAGCATGGAAATAAATAAATAAATATAACACCCAGATTGTAATCTGTCCGGCCCAGTTACAGTTCCTTGTTTTGCCAACAGATGGCACAAGTTGCTCCGTCTTTTAGGAAATTTTCCCCTTATACTTTACAATGATTTGTTGAGAATGAGGATTTTATCACAGTGGAGTGGCTATGATTAATAGTCATAGGAAAGTATATCACCATTAAATCACATTTGGAGTTGAAATATTGATACATATAGAAAAAGACTTCTTAAATTGATTAATAAATTATCTGGTGAAATCTAGTAGGTATATGTTCCAGTTGTGGGCTTAATTTTCAGCTTTTAATACGGGTGCCAAGGCTCTACATGGTGCAGTTTAAAGTCACTACCAGGTTAAAAATGGGCCCGTAACTTTATTGGGGGGAAAGGTAATGCCTTCACAATTAGTTAAATATTTGTTGTGTTTATGATTTTAATAAAAAAATGTATACACAATTTTTGGAAAATATTTCTATACATATGGTTGTACTACAGGAAAAATCCTGCAAAAAATAATAACAAATAGAATATCACTTTCAACATTGATACTAAAAGTGATATTATTAAGTTTATTACTATTGGTGTTTTCCTTCATTAGTTTCTATAGTATGTTCATTACTTAATTAATTTTATATTTCTTTTCACAGTTTAATTTCTTATCTTCCATTTTACATATTCCACTTTTTAGCATTAATATATTTTATTGGCTTATTTAAAGTGTTCAATTTAAGTATTGAAATTGTTGTTAATTGTTGTATATAAATTAGTATTAGTTAAGGTGGCTGTTTCCCTCCACAAAAAAATGCTTCAAAACGTGGGAATTTTATTTCAATGATTCGGTCCTTATTATTGATTGTATCACTACTTGAAGTGTCATTAAATAGGGGAAGAACTGTACTAGAGGACCATTACCTGCTTTTTTGGAAAATTATGTGATTTTTTGAGTATTTGGTCAGTGAAATATGCAAAACTTCAAATGTCATTATTGACTATTTTAAATTAAAAAACACAAAAAAGGAACAAGGTCCACTAGATTGGAATTTCCACTAGAGTGGAAATTGCACTCACTGTACTTCATACTAATAATAAACACGAACCAGATAATTGAAATACGAAAGCATGGTTTAGCCCGCTGGTGGCTGATTCGTGCGAACCAAGTAGCCGTGCTATGACCTATGTACTCCAACTTACTATTCTCACAACGTATTTAGACTCATCTATGTTTAAAGACCACCCTAAAAATATAAATGTAGATTATAAAACCAATCTCATCATGGCCAAACCAAAACCTCCCTACACTGCTTATGGGTACTGATTGCGGTTTACCTCTTGTTTTTCTGGCCAACATTTCAATCACTTATTACCAAATATCATATTCCATTTCATTTTCAAATTGTTATTCCAATTGGTTAATTCAGTAAATTTAGTAAAATAACTAGCAGAGTTTCAAAGAATAAGTTCACGATACATACCTTTAAGCTCACCTGATTAATAGTTAACCTAAATTCCAACAGTATTTTATACAATATTACCTTTTGTAGTTTTTAGTGTATATTTTGTAAAAAGAAATAAAAAAAATAAATAAAACCCACTCTTGATCAGTGTTAATAAATGAGCAGAATCGTTGTGATAAATGAATTAAGTCTAATATAATATATGGACTACACTTCTATAATATACTGAAGAATTGAACATAATTGTAAAGGAAAATAATATTTGTCAAGAAGAACTACAAATAAATAAGTCTGTCCATACATGGGTGGTATGGCGCGCGCATGAGTGAAGGCCGAAGGGGCATAGTTCAAAATGCTACCGGCACAGTCATTTTTAGGATATGCCAGTTTCCCACGGTTCTTAGGTATGACTAAATAGGACTATACATAGGGCTCAGAAGGTCTAGGAGGTTTGTCGGTCTTTTCAATTAGTTAAATATTTATTGTGGTTATGAATTTCAATAATTGCTTTGTATTTTTGATTAGAGGAAATATAAAAGTAATTTCTCATCCACACATCAGTGTTTTGTATATATTTTGTGTTTCATATTATAATTAATAAAACTTTCTTGTGAGGAAAGTTTTATATATATATATATATATATATATATATATACATATATATATATATATATATATATATATATATATATATGTATGTGTAAAACAAGAACGTTATATATACACTTTAACACACATATATACATATATGTGTGTGTGTGTGAGTTTGCAGTTACATTCACAATTAATTATTTTTTTATGTTTGATATGTAGTAAGTATTTGATATGTGATATAATTTAATTTATATAGCCTACAATCAATATTAAGAGTCTGCAGAGGCTGTCAGCCATGTTGGTTTGGTGTTAATCCCATAAGAACAATGTTATTTTCGAATTGGACATACAATCACACATATCCAAATGAAACAGTTATTTTTGAACAGATTTTTCCAAACAAATTGCATTTGATCAACAATGAAATTGCACGCTGGAATTGATTTGCAAATACCTAATTAGTTTTATAGAAAAGGACATATTTAGTTTGAAGTTTTTATTTTCACCTATCACAAATCTAGGTATATGTATTCAAAATATCAAAAGCAAACCCAGTGTGTAATATGATAACGTTTAAAATGGCACCTCATACACAACTTTTGGTCAATAAATAACGAACAAATATGGATTCACAAATAATATCGTTCTTATAGGATTAAAACCAACACAGCCTCTAAAGACTCTTAATGGTGAGATCATTGTTTCCATATTTGTTTCAGAAAAATGATCATACTTATTCTTATATACAGGATGTCCCGTAAGACAACTATAATACTCAAATGGAGTGATAGGCAAGCCAATGACTGACCCAACAGACAAAACATGGGCCTAGTAAAAGTCGGTTAGTTTTTGAGATATTGACACTTATGAAAACCACAAAAAATTGCTACATTTGATGCATTTTTCATGCACTACTGCTACAAACCTAGGAGTTTTGTTATAATTTTGTTATGAAATTAAAGCCATGATGTAAAGAAACATGGTTTAACTTAAAAGCAGGCAAACCCCTTCACTGTTTTCTCATTGACATAAAAATAATTTCGATTTTAATGTACTTAAAATTATCAATATTCTGATTGAACGATTTATGCTTCAAAGAGAAATCCATTACTAAACTGACATACCTGTTCAAAAAAGATGCTCATGTTGTGGGGATATCAAAATGGTATAATAATGGTATTTGTCATTTTAGATAAAAGTGTAATTTTCAATTTTACCTCTAAAGTAACTTGTTTTATTAAAACTATTAATAGTAAGTAATAAAAGGAAAAAGGTAATTCAGCTCACTTTCATATTTTTATCTTGTTTAATTAGATAAGATTGGCCAAAGAGAACAATCTGAGAGACTGGGCCTCTCCATTATCTATTGCTTATCTCTAGGTATTTATCAGTCTTGATCACTTCACATTGTGAGATTGTTGATTTTTCTTCTGTGTCTCTAGACTTGTGTGTGCTTCGTGTTCAACTGTTATTAGTTTAATTATATTAGTTTTACAGTTATTAATATGCCTGTTTGGTATTCTGCGCTCGAATATACAAACATGCATTTTATTTTGAATGTCATGGCAATAGCAATGCCACTGCTTTATGTATCAGGAGACATTTTCAAATGCAGTGTGATTTCCTGATTATCTCATTTTCATAAATGTTCTCCTTGGAGGGAAAATTCCTTTGTGATCGACATGGACAAGGAAGACCACTTATGGAAATCGATGAAGATATTGTTTTAGAAGTCGAGCATAACCCTTATGTCTCAGTGAGGACAATTGCTGCCAGAACAGGGATATCAAGATCTACAGCACAATAACAATGTGTCAAATTGTATGTATCATGTAATGTATGAATCATGTCCATGTCGATCATAAGGGAGTTTTCTTTCCAAGAAGGCCTGATGAATATTTATGAAAACGCGATAATCAGGAAATCGCACTGTATTCATCAATGCTATCGATACATGATAGCAGCGACATTGCTATTTCCATGAAATTCACCATAAACAAAATGCATGTTTGTATATTTACGTGCAGAATACTGAACAGGCATATTAAACAGAAGAAAAATTAACAATCTCACAATGTTAAGGGGTTTGTTAATTTTTTGGCAAAAAAGGTCTTTCTGATTACACCGAACAGTTTTGCCACATTCAAGTAAAAATAAAAGCAAACAATCCCTCTACTGTCACTCGTAGGCAATTCAACACTGAAAACCTCCAGTGTTTTAAGGACTTGATGGCTATTAAGTCATGTGAACAAGTTTACAAGACAGGCTCAGCAGCGGATGCTTACACTATCTTCATAGATACTTTCTCAGAGGTGATTGATATCTCCTGTCCAAAGAAAATTTTTAAATCCAGGAAAAACAATAGACATGAATTTAAAAACCCAGAAGCTAACCAAATCAAAAGAAACCTAATCTTAGCCCAAGACAAATATCATCAAAGCGGGAGACAAGATCACAGACTGGAAGCCCTCGAAATAAAAAGAATGTATGACTTAAAATTAAGATCTCTAAGAAGAGAAGCAAATGAAAACTTCATTGCCGAGTCTAATAAATCTAAAGCCATCTGGGGAATCATTAATAATGAAAGTAAAAAAAAAAAAAAAAAAAAAAAAATGAGAGAATAAGATCAACATATCAGTTGGATATTGCATGCAATGTAATAGAGGACCCTGACAATCTTTGTGACAATTTTAATACCTTTTTCGAAAATATAGGTGAACCCAACAAAACAACTTTTAAAAATCCTCCATGGCCAACACAGTTTTTATAGGAACTCCCATCACTGTCTGGAGAATAGCCAGCCAGAATGAAGTTTGTAAGGTGATACTCAGATCAACTTCACCTTCTGGGATAGGTGATGTGAGCTCATAGTTGCTCAAATATTGTATCGATGAAGTTTCTCAACCTCTGACTGACATCATAAATAAATCATTATCCCAAGGCGTGTATCCTAGCAAATTAAAAATAGCTAAAGTATATTCTCTACACAAGCAAGGAAACAAAAAAGAACTGAAAATTATCGCCCAATATCACTAGTCCCAACTGTCTCCAAAATCATTGAGAAAGTAGTGTTAGTTAATCTTAGAGCACCTAAACCTCAATAACCTCTTACCTTATAGACAACATGGTTTCATCCCTGGCAAGTCAACAACGAGCGCAATTGCTGACTTAATCGAGTATATAATTGACAACTTAGAGAAAGGTAACACCATAACTAGTGTTTTCCTTGATCTAAGAAAGCTTTTGACTGACTTGACCACTGCATCATAATCGACAAACTGAAATCTCTTGGATTTGAAGGCAATACAGCTAGGTGGTTTGAGAGCTACCTTACCGGAAGAGAGCAAATAGTTGAAGTGAAACAAAATTTTAATGGGATTGAGACAATTGGAAAATGTAAGCCATTAGCCATAAAGAGAGGAGTCCCTCAAGGCTCGGTATTAGGCCTCGTTCTTTTTGTGTTATTCACTTCTGACCTACCTAAATGCCTGGGTGATATAACCTACCCAACTATGTATGCTGATGATACAGTTTTACTCAAAAGTGGTAATTCCATTGAAGATCTTGATATTAATTCCTTTATATCAGCCAGCATGGCTGAGCAGTATTGCACAAGCAACGATTTTGTATTCAACTCCTCTAAAACAAAGTATATGGCATTTGGAAAACTCAAAGAATGCCTCTTCGAACCTCCTGAACTACAGAGAGTCAATTACACAAAACACTGAGGCTTGACTATTGACCAGCACCTCTCATGGAACACTTACATTGACCTACTGTGCTTAAGACTTAGCTCTGGGCTCTTTGCACTGAAGATGATCAAGGCTGTTGGTGCACTACAGGCATTGAAGATGGTATATCATGCCTTATTTGAGACACACATTAGATATGGCATATCATTATGGGGAAGCTCATCTGCCAGCAACCTCAAACGAATCCTCATTCTGCAGAAGAAAGCCTTAAGGATCATGGCTGGCCTACAATCACAAGAATCCTGCAGAGAAGTTTTTACCCACTTTGAGATCCTGACTGTATTGTCTTTATACATAATCGAAGTTATTGTACTTGTCTCAAGAAAAGGACTACCGATGGTTGGTGATTTTCATAACCATTACACAAGACAAGGAAATGATATATTGATACCAGCACATAGAACAACTCTCTTTGCCAAGAAGCCATCCTTTAGTGGTGCAAGACTTTTCAACACATCCTTAGGCTCTCAAGATGTGCGCTCCTATAGTTTTGAAGAAAAGGCTAAAGAACTGTTTTATAAGCAATAAAATATACAGTATAGAAGAATTTACTCATTTAGACAGCTCCATTATCTCTGAGTTTTAATTTTTGTCTTGATTTAAAATTTTTGTCTACTATAAATAAAATTTTATATTGTTAAAATCATAAATATTTTGTTATTCTGATATTAACATATTAATTAATTTGCTCCATTTTTTCTTGCATTGCTTGTCAATAGTATTGTTTTTATTATCAATGACAGTTAAGCTATAAAAAAAACTTTATTTGAGAATATTTGTATTATCATGTGACGCAATTGCTATTCTTGAAGAATATGTAAATAAAGCTGTTTTACTATGACTAAGTGATCAAGACTGATGAATACCTAGAGATAAGCAATAGATAATGGAGAGGCTCAGACCAGAGTCTCTCAGATTGTTCTCTTTGTCCAATCTTATCTAATTAAAC